>CM059997.1:23236320-23311320 GCA_030463065.1 Aphidoletes aphidimyza | reverse complement strand
TTTTGTTGTTGTTGGTTGCGCTCATTTCGGTTTTCGCCATTTGATTTGTGCGCTCTCATTCATGTTTTGTTTTTTTATACGATGGTATTTATCCATAAAACAATAATCGTATCGTTTGCACAATGCGACAAAATATTGAATGTGCTTTAAATCTTTGTTGTAAACTCATTTGATTGTTTCTCCCTTCTATTTTCATCAATTCGGCATTTTTTCAGTATTTGCTGTGCTACTTGTCCGTTATTAATGTGTGGACGCAATTCATAGAGATGATATTTTTATTGGCTCTTAGTCTGTTGCGATTGCGAACCACTTTATAGCTGGTAAATAAAGCTATTTTATTTTCATGCACCTCGTTTGATCAACATTTCGTGTTGATACGGTTGAAAATGGGCTGCACCCAACGGGGGTCGACTCATGGATACTTATGAGTTTTTCAATTCTCATTTCATCACTAGAACGCGTCAATTATTATCAGGCATTGGGTTGAGCGTATAACAACATACTTGTACGTGTTTCTACCCGTGTAAATATTGGAAAGTATTTTTCTGCACACGTTTCGTAAAGCAAAGATGTTCGTCGCACTAATACATCGATGCACACACTGCGCAAAGTAGTGACCCTGTTATATTTATAACCAAGGGGTTATTCACATCGTGTTAGTTCCATAGTATTTCGAAAGTGAAATGTGCTACATTACCGTCGCTGACGTTTCATTTTACGTTTTACGCAAAAGTAGATAGTAGTGACCATGGTAGTGACAGTCATGGCGACAGTTCAAATTTCATAACGTTTTGAAATAGCGGGATATATTTGAATTCAGTGTAAAATTTCATGGAAAATGTTTTGGACAAAAGTGGAAAAAATTCTCTTCCGTTGCCATCAATATCAACTTTATGAGCCCGCCGAAGCGTACCTTCTAGCGGTCAATGTGAAGAAGAGAAAAAAAGGCTAGAAGTTCGAAAGAAAATTGTTTCAATTCATGAATTTTATTTAACATTTCGTTTTGCTTGTCCGTTGCTACAGCGGATCAAATTTTTCAGAAGAGCTAATTATGCTTGACTTAATCGCAAGCATAATCGTTTATGTCATCGTTTACGTATTTTATTACGTATCGCTTGACATCTCGCATTCTTATTTTGAAGACAACGGTAATGCAGGATGAAATGGTTTTTGAACGCGGTCACACAGGGAAACATTTCCTGGAAACATGCATGAAAAAAGCATGTTTTAATTTAATATTTTACGTTCAAATAAGTGTTCAAAAATAAAATTTGGACTATAATCCATACATTTAAACATAAATTTTATTTATCAATTATTTGTCTTTGTTTCTGTGAAACATGCAGCGAAATACTTTCTAGCATTTACTTGGTTAGAAATACGTTAGCGTATTTCTTTTTACATGTATCCCAATGCCTGACTGTTATTGAGCTAGCAAATTTTCGGCCACTCTAAAAGTGGAATCAGCATATTTAAAACAAAAACTCCTCATTAAATTAAACAGAATCAGGTATTCGGGGGAAAATGCTATATTGGCATTTATTTATAATTAAATTGAAAGCATCCACAATGAATAGTTGAATGGGCTGGTTTATCAAACAACACAATATAATAACAATACTTGCAAGATACTACAAGCACTTCTCACTGCCCAGGGGCAATCTAGTGCTAATGCAACTAAACAAACGTCAAAAGATCCGACAATAGCTGAAATAATATTTGCTTCGCTGCATTTACTGAATTGCAATCAGCTATTCAATATGGTTGTTTCAGGTGTCGTAAGGGAAGGTGGTCTCGAATATTTTCGAAGGGTAGCGATGGCTCTCCTCTAGTACAAATATTGTTTGTCTCTTTACTATAATGTAAAGTCTTTTTTGCGGTATCGAAACTGAATTGGCCGTTCAACTCCCTCCCCCCCTCCTCCCAAAAGTGTCTGAATCTACTCGGTATATATTATAATGATTTCAAACAATAGTTTCCTATTTATTCAGCATTTCTCGTTTATTTTTTCGGCTGTGTTACATTGATATATCGTCTCGTTAATGTTGAGAACCTGTCTGATTAATATAAATTCCAATTAACCTTTTAAATCAAGCTTCTGTAAAGCACAACTTCTGAAATGTGTTGTTCCATTTTTGAATATTCATATTTTTTTGTTATGTTTATTTTTTAAATTTCCGAAATAATATCAAATGTGTGCATGTAAAAAAACAATTTGATTGAATGGTTTCCAAATTCGAAATGCAAATCTCAATGATTTTCGATCAATGCTTTCACAGCATATGTGAGAATGGCAATGGAGCAACTAATTTCAAGCCTTTTATCGTCAATATTTATGGCAGTATATGACGTTGTTAATATGTACAATTATTCTGACTGTGCATCACACTGCCCGGAAAGACTTTTTTCGTACAAAACTTGTTTTTATATCTCTTACGGATTCAAAGTTATGAGCATTGTGTCGTTGGATTTTCATTGACGCGTAGAATCATAATATATAGGGTATGAAAATATTTTCACTCGGATTATAACCGAAAAATTGGCCGAAATTTTCCCTCCGTGATGTCACCACTTGCGGTTGGTGGAACTTCAGGTGTGTATACTTTTTTTTTTGCTAATTTTTAAAGACATTTCCGATGGTATATGACACAAATCGCTAGGACTCATAGATAAAAAGTTCGAAACTAGCTGTATATATACTGAGTAGACTCTTCGCACTAGAGGTTTTTTCGTCACTCCTGTGGACTACCGTCCACTGTGATATGCAAAACGTTCAGTCATGCATACCTGTACTCATGCCATTGCATACGGTGAATACTCTTTTTGGGTGGGAAAAGAACCACTTTCCAATGTCTGCTGGGCATTTCTTCATATATTTATTGTTTATCCAAATAAAACAGAATTCTTATTTATCTCCACATAAAATGAGCAACAACAGCATCCCTTCCATACATTATTAAATGCAATCGGTAAGATTATATTTATCGTTAAGTGCACATCACAAAAAGGCATCATCGTTTAAAACAACTCCAAATTTATGGAGGCGATTTTGATTCGTAACTCATACGCGCTGAGGTGCGGGCGCTTGATATGGCATGATCTGATGTGCTGTGTACACTTTGCAAACTCTGTACAGTGTACACTTCGTACACACTGTGCTCATATAACATGACTCATGTTCATGTAAAATCCAACACAATTTCAGACCCAAATAATTGATATGGTTTATTTATCATTTATTCAGTTTCTTCCTTCGTATCATCTTTCTTTCGATCTTTCGTTTCGTTTGTTTCTTTGCCGTTCTGTTGAGTTTCAGATTTTGATGCGCTGTTGTGCTCGGTGCGTTGCTCTTCATATATTCTGTTTGATTTGATTGTGTGCTTGACTATGTGGTTGGCTGGTTGATGCCCTCCGTCACACATAAATGTATGCACTTTCTCATCTCAAGCATAATGTAGCCATTTAAGTCTTCTCTGTCAGATCTAATCTCTTTTGTGTATAGTTCCACATTTTACGCTTTTTGTGGTTAAAGCGAAAAGACATCATTCCACAGTCTTTCGTAGCAGCGATTCAAGCTTGGTGCGTTTTTCTCCAGCCTCCCCCCGCACCAATGACAATTGGCTGTACGCTGTACACTGTACAGTGTACACTGTGTACATGAGCATGTGTCTGTATGTAAACACTTATTTCAATTCTATTGTATATCATTTCAAAAAGTATCATGCTCCTCGCAAATGCTACCACAACCAATATGAATTGCATGTTTTCTGTTTCAGAATTGCACAAAATGCATAATGCATTAGAAAAACATTGAAAAATTGAAATAGTCGAAGAGATATTTTTGATATTATTGGAATTTTTATATTTGTTTTTATTCGTTTTTTCTCAAACCGGATCGTCAACACTATATTATTTTATCCAACTTGATGCTTAATTCCTTGGATTAATTCGTCATTCAGACACCGCACAAAAAAAAACGTATTGAGAATAGTAGTTCCGCTCCGATGGTGTCGAATTATATCCCTCGTAATACCTGTATTCTTTTACGGCACAAACAGAAAAAAAAATCAATAAATAAATGTATTTAAAAGGTTTCAATGAAATTGAGAAGAACAAATAATAGAAAAACAACAAACTCAACGCATGTTGATTTTGGTTTATTTCCATCGAACAACAATACCTAACGCATTTATTTGGCTTCGAATCCAGAAAATATTAGGTTAAAGACAAAAGTTTGACTTTTTTTCGCTCTCAAGTATTTTTATTCGATTACTTTATTGACTAAGGTGTGCTTATCAAGATGTAGTTAGAAATTAAAAACCACAACAAATGTATTCGGTCTCTGCTCATAAGGGTTAAAAAAAGCTAGTTTGTTTACAAAGATCCAATAACGAAACTGGCCAAAATCACTAATTAAATGTTCACAATCCGCGTTGAAATGTTATTAATGACGTTGAATCAAAAAGCATGATTTAATATGAATTAATAATTGTCATTTTGTAATCATTCCGTTAATTGGTTGGATATTTACCTGAAATATTATGTGCATTGTTTGTCGTTAACAGTGTATGTATCCCCGCTTTGTGTGTGTGTGTGTGTGGGAAAATAAATGTTTGCACAGGAATTGTATGAGTGATTGTTAGTTCGTTAGCTCATTGACTCGTTCGGTCTCGTTTACATTGTTTGCTTGATGATGATTTTCCCTTTGAAATTATGATATGATCTGCAGTTTGTGATATTTCGATTACTGTTTATTTTACTTTGGTTAGCAAGCATATGATTTCGAGTATCTAGATAAGATAAGATAATTGTAACAAATTTTGTTGCAGACCCGCTCTGAGTTTCAAACATAGATTTTTCTTGCTTATTGACCTCTTGAATGCCATTTTTAGCTCAGAAGAGACCAATATTATTACTAAAAAATAATTATGCTTCACAATATTGGTCTCCTTGCATAAGGCTACACATGTGTATGAGACATCCAAGTGATTCGATGATGGGCTTTGAAGTTACGCGTGACATAAATCTGGGGTCTAGACCCAGTCACGGAACGAGCATATTTTTGTTCAAAACAAAACTTCAGTGTTAATCAATACCAACATAAAAAAAAAAATCAAAAATACCCATGTATCCACGAGCGAGCGGAAAAAAGAACAAATTGAGAACTGCTGTTGGAAAATTTATTAACTTAAGTTTGGATTTGGTATACAATCAGATAATTGAGACTCAGAAACGAACAAAAATATCGAAGCTCATTAAATTCCCGCATCAGGTAATGCAACTATAAGTTCGGATTGAGCACAACAGGATTGGCAACTGTAAAATTGCTATTTTATTGCGATAGAGAGATGTTGAATGAAAAATCAACTGAATGGTAGTTGGATTTGAAGTGTGCATGTGAAATGTTATGGGAGATTTTTTTTCAGTCTCTGGTGCACTTGTTCACTCATGTCCTTAGTCAGTGTGCGAATAGAGATCACAGTACAATCAAAAAGCAGCTGCTTTCGATTGATTTCCGAAATGATACATATTGGATTATTACTAGTTATAATTTTAATTCTCTCGCTCTCTCTCTCTCTCTCTCTCTCTCTCTGTCTCTCACTCACTCACTCTTTGGAATCCAATCAAACGATTTTCTACGATTATGTAAATTGTACGTCTCTCATACACATTCAATCATGATTATACCATTTTCAAGTAGTTTGCTTGCAGTTAAGTGTGCGCTAATGTGTTTTCGGCTTCATTTTCATTGATGATGAAACAAGAACTGAAACTGTCTGAAGTCCATGGACTGAATATTCCGCTCGCTTTGTGCAACACATTAAACTCAATCGTCTAATGGATTTTTATATTTATTTTTGTTGTTTCTGTTTTTGTTGCTCCGCTTTGATTCATTCATTCCAGTTTGCCTTCTTGTTTGCGCACTCTTTTCAGCAGCACACGACTCGGTTGCTTAAACGAGTACCGATTGAATGGTGCTGCGATATTCAATGGCTGTGTTCTGAAAAGGATGTAAGGAATTTGATTGCAAGCACTTCGTGCATTTCAAGATCCCCGCATATTTGCAATGGTGTTTAATTTACGAACCGAATCCTTGCTCCCTTGAACGCACATGGAACGCTCCTCTGAAGCGAAAGAGACCCAGACTTTAAAATTATTCATTTAATCCGTTTCCGGCATTGAATTACTTAAGATCAACAATTTAAAATGGCATAAACACAAACATCTCAATGCAGATGCCATTAGAAAAAAAGGCATACACACATATACTGTGGAGAAAAACGAACAAAAGTGGTCGCACACGGTGAAACGAAGAAAAGAGAAGGGGAAAAAACATGAAAGAAAAACAAACAAGCAAAGCAGAAAAAATGCACCGGATCGCTACTATGCATTCGATTGTGAGGAAAGTATCACAGGTGCTCCTCCACTTCTTTTCTCCCTAGCTCTCGCTCATTCATTTCTGCTCTTAAATTTATTCTCTCACCTACACTTTTGCTCTTTTATTCTTTCGTCACTGTTTCTACCCCGTTCGGCTGTCGAAAGCGCGTTTCTCTCTGATTTATTCAAAAGCAAAGAGGAAAAATGTATACATCGAAAAACGAAGGCATCGTGTGAATATGTGCGTTCCTTCCCGATCTTTCAAATCCACTTCAGCTCATTCGTTTTATTCCTCCCTTACTTTTATTTTATTTTATTTTCTGCATCTAAAGTATCCAAGTATATTTAGGTCTTCTTTTCGACAACTCAGTAACACAATTTCATGTGAATTTTTTACCAGATATTTTTTTTTCTTTTATTTTCGTAAATGACGAACAGTGATGACGACAAAAAAACAGAGAATATTGTGAAGAAACAGAAATCCATGTAAAACAAATGCGACCGATCTGAGCTTCTTGAAATTGAAATAAAGTTGTTGTGAATGGAAAACTAAATTCAATACGGTTTCCGTCTTCGATGAAGTAAAAAACGGGCACTTTTCAATATTGGCAAAAGTTTTTCTGTGGTTGTTGTTGTTGTTATTATTGTCGTATGCTGCTGCTAGCTGACTGACTGGCTGGCTGGCTGGCTGGTTGGATGCTCCTTTTTTGTTCTCAACCGTAGTGCGGCAAATCGGGTGGAGTTGTGTGATTCTGTAAATCAATATTATAACCAATTGAATGTTCGCATTGTTCATTTTGATTGCCATTTATTTAATGTTGGCTTCAATGACGATGATTGAAGTTTGTTTGTCGGCGCCATTTTCATTTTCCACACTTAAAATCTAATTCATTTGGTTGTTTATTATATTTCGTTTGTGATTTGAAAATGAGTTTTTTATTGGAATCTTTTTATTTGTTTGTGTATGTGTCGATTAAAAAGTTTAGCTGACACTTTCCCGTGTACATATTTGTACTGATAGACATTTGGAAATTGTGACGGTACTCTTTTACAATACAGTTTACTTCTCCGTCATTTTGTGGTAAAAGTTGTCATTTTCAATTCTACTTTTGTATGCATCTCGAATGAACCATCTTCCTTCGTAATTTAGATGCTAGTTGAACAGAAGGACTAGCGCCCAAATAGAATCTCGGGGGCATTTTAGCTGCTAGAACTTCTCAACTCCAATTCAAATAACTTACACCATTTCAAACAACAAAATTGTGACTTGCATTTTCGGGATCTCAGTCTTTTTTTCGCTTATCAAAATACGTGTGACAACAAATTTCATGCCCGAAAACTGTTGTATCCAATGAATGTGTATATTTACCTGCCTACAGTCTCGCCTATGTTATGTGTTCACTATTGCCATCAAATAGTCCACTAAAACCTTCTAGACTAGATAGTCTTCCGGTGTGATTCTTGTCGACTTGTGTACGTCTGGTTTTTTTTTCTCTTTCATTTGTGGTTTAGTGGAACGAATTGAGTGGCTTTTGAGGTGTTTATACTCACATCTTTACGATGAAAACCAAGCTGTGAAAATGTATAGGTACTCTTGAGAGCCTGGGTAAATCGTTTGCACTTCAGAAAATTGTGTTCCGTTTCATTCGTGCAAATTTTATGTTTCTGATTGGTTTGTTTGAAACTTTTCCGAAAAGAGCTTAGTAAAGACCTACCATTCGTATTGTAATTTTAATGACATGTTTGGTGAAAATTGTCTACTATCTTTTCGGATTAGGAGTTGATGGCGTCATTAGTCTACTAAATTCAACTTGAGCCGAATGAATTTGATGGAATGGCGGTCAATTTAACCGTCTATATCAATCAGATATAAACTATATCATATATAGCTCAATGCGACGTCATAAAATCAAGGACGTCTACCCTTTCTCTCTCCAGCTCTTCCATGAAAATTAAATCATTTATTTCCATGAAACATTTTGGACGGTTAATATATGTTTGTTATTAAAACCATACGTCAGCAAAATGGAGATTTTGCCTTTAAAAGCTCGTCAAACTGAAATGTCCATCAATTTCCATTGTTTACCAGAAGCAGAGCATAAAATAACTTGGATTTATCAACAATAAATGAATTTATGTGTTCAATTTATCCGAATGGATCACAACAAATGTTCACAGAAGCGGGGAAATGTAACATCTGGATGGATCATTTGGAGATGTCATTTCCCCTAGGAGGTAATAACATTCATTTTATTTATAATATGCACACATATTCACGGAATCTATCAAAAATCCCAAAAAAACGTTCCACTACTCACTTGAACGAGAATAAGCGAAGTATGTGTATTGCTACTGTACTGCCGCACTTGCGTTTGTATGTGTGAAATTTGACATTATGATACCAAAATTTCACCAGAATTCAACGGAATTCACAATTATGCACGCGTATTCATTCAAATCATGTCAAATCCACATGTATTATTATTTATTTTAAATCCAATCGAAAATGTCTCGTTATTACCCCCTAGCATTTCCCCGTCTCTGTGAACATTTGATATGATCCATTCCATTTCCCCCAATTTATCAGATGAATTTATCACATAAATTCATTATTGATGATAAATCCAAGTTATTTCATGCCCTGGCCAGAAGCTGCTAACAACTGGCACATGGTAATTGGATTTTATCATATATATTTTTTTTAAGTGGCTTTTATATTTGATCATAAATGCTAATTAATTGAATAAGATTTTCTTTTTAGGTCAAATAAATGAAATTGGCATAATTGTGATAATAATTGTCCTGGTTCTAAATCAAAAACCAATAAATTTTTTAGTCATAATTTAAATTGATAAGCGTCAATGGCTTCCAATTATTAAACCGAAATCGCTGATTGAAAATTGAAATTCATATGTATTTGTGCGCCACAAAGTCAAAGTGAACAGTTACCGCACTATGAAAATCAAATGATCAATTGGATTTTCAATGAAAATGCTTTTGCAATTAATTAATAATTTTCCATTGTCAATAAAAAAAATCCCTCTGTTTTAATTTGTTGAATTACAAAAATTAAAAGGGATTGAATTTGTGTATCGTAACTGTTGTTGTCGGGCGATGGCGTAACAGGCATTATTATCTTCACGTGCTTTCTATAAAATGAAGCAATCTGGAACTGTTTGGACATTGTCATGAGAAAAGCTCATACAAATACTACGATTTGTTCGTGGACGGAGATATATAAAACTTTTGCGAAACCAATTAATTTTGCCTGAAGTTTCACATTGTTCTAGTTTCGAATGTCGCATATTTTTTAGCATTACCATTATACATGTACGGTCTTCCGAAATGTAGCAATTCGAAAATCTATTGTTTGAAAGTTTTAAATATTGAAATTCAATTTCGATTTTATTTGTGTACACACTTTTGTTTTGTTCAATTATTTATGGTGCACTTTACACGCATTCTACATTCATTTTTCATCTCAAAAAACGTTTCAATAGACAGGAGCCTCAATAGCCAGCATATGTTGCAATCGAGCCTGTCTTTATCGTATATTATAAAAATTGGAACGAATGAATATGGTCACATATATGAGCCTCCAAGATCTACGATTGCACATTGAAAATACAAGCAATTTGTGCGAGTATGTACAGTATACATTGCACTAAAACCTTGGGAAATTGTACGGCCCGCTTCAGAATTGTACAGCCAGTTTTGGAATGTACACTTCCTATTTCAGATTGAGCCGCTCTTGGCGCTCTTGGCAATCCTGTCAGTGTTTGCACTTGTGATCCATTTTTGCAAATACAATTACAAATCAATCGCTCAATTATTTCACTTAGTTTCCATAGTAAATGTTGATGACCATTGCCGGTCGTAAACAGTTTTTCAGCCAAATTCTGAAAATTCAAAGTGTCTGTCATTTCATGGGCACTTCCTTCCGCTACACTCGGTCCTTTAAACAACTTAAAACTCACTAACTTACATGCATTTTTTCGTTGTAAACATTTACAATGGCACACTGCAAATGGGCTCGAATATTTCATGAATGTTTAATCTTAATGCGTGTTCAGCGTTAAAATGGTAATTTTTCATTTAGTGAGTCGACTCTCTCTCGTCGTGCTAATATAGCACTGCTATTTTTGTGCGTGGCCTACATTTTTGTTGATTCAACAATTGGAAGGTATTTTTTCTAATAATTTGCCTGTTATTCCGTCTAGTGTTGGTCATCATATTGACCTTCACTGGATCGAACATTGAATATATCGAACAAAATTAATATGCATTCACAGTGTGGCCCATCTCATTTGCGTTCATTCGCTCATTCTCAATTGCTCATGCTCATTCTCTACACTATTAGAGAACACTATTAGAGAACATGAAATCGCATGATAGCACCGAGATGGTGGCGCATGACCAGCACATAAAGCGTAAACTGATTGAATGGAAATAAACAACACTAACGCTTGAAAACCGAAAAAGAACAACAAAAGCCAAAATAGAAATCGTAATTTATGGTGGATGGTAGTGCAAGTTTGTCGTGTTTTTGTTAATAATTTAGTAGCACTTACGAAGAAAACGAGCGAATAACAAGCGGCAAAGAGATGCGTTGAGCGATGGAACGCGCAAGCATTTTGGCCACGCAACGGAATATATATGTACGCATTGGTTCGTTGGACCATGCATGATTTATAAGAGCGACCGAAAGCCCATTGAAATTTTCGGTGAAATGTGTTCATCCGTTTGTTCATTTAAAATTCCATAATGGCATTAATATGCATTGCATATTATACAATACACGAAATTGAGCGTCGAACGCATGAACCTCTAAAGTCACACACTTTTTACTTCCTTCCCACAAATATACAACAGACTGTTTGCTCCATTTTTCCCTGCTGCTTGTTCATTATGGAGCCTAACAGGCTGCCACATGTTCAATGTGTTGTTTGGATTTGGTTAAGCCCATCGCACCAACGTCGAACGGAATGCCGACTTTGTGTATTCTCTGTTGTTTTTCCTTTCTTAATTGCACGACCAACGGCAAAAAACGCATAGAACAAAGAAAAATTTGTGCCATTTTTGGTATGGTGCTTATATCGTTGTCCGGAATCTTTTAAAATGCCTTTTTTGGTGTGAGAATGTGTTTATTACGACCGTTTGCTCGTTGTCCCCTGTTGTTCCACACCAAAATTTGTATGCAATGAAACTAACGAATAGCATTCGAACTCTGAACATTCTTTTTAAAACAAGTAGTCGACCACCATTAACTCCTATCTTATAATACGAAGTACCATTGAAATGTTAGAAATGCAGCCGCCCAAACATACCAGACGAGCCTGTGTTATACCGTTAGCGGATAACCACCATCACGTGCCACAAGTAATGAATCCGATATGAAAATTTAAATTTCAAATTAGCAAATGGTGTGCCTTTTTGTGTTGGCTGCCACGATTCATCCGTTGTTTTAGTAAACCCATGGATTTTGATTCCGAACCTCGTTATCTGCAACTCCTTCACAATCTCGAATTGTATACAAGAAAAAATATTTTTTAGTTGTTCTACTCTCATCCGCGCCTCCATTTTTCCACTGAGTCTCGATGGATGCATGGCACACCCAAAGATGAAAAACATGAAAAACACTATGCCAATTTTCAACCATGTTCAGGATACTCAATTCGCCTGCACTTGCCATTGAAAAACTAGCACCACACTGTCAATTTATAAAGACCCAGCCGCCTGAAACTAATATATTCGGGAGTGAGACACCAACACCAACACCACGTTGCTGTCAGCTTGGAACTTTTATTGAAGAAGTACAAAAAACATTTAAAAAATGCAAGTCATATCGCAAACATATAACGACAATTCCAAACGAAATTGAATAATTTTATGTATAATTGGTCCCCGATTTGGTTTGAGCATGCTATTAGTTTCTTATTTTTGTTAAAAAATGAGATAGCCAAAATGTTAGCTCATTCTGTAAACTGGTTTTCTGGCAAAGACTATCGAATTGTTCGATTTTGTTCACATTAGAACAAATATAACTCTGTGACCCGTATATACATTTTTGACATCAGCATATTCCCTGTATTGAAGTACTCTATCAGAATCAATCATGATCGGATACCTGAGGGTACATTGGGTACATATTTTTCATTTTCAAATCTTCAAACGCAAAAAACTCGAAATGACGTATATTTTTATTGTCATTTTGTTCTTCCAAGAAGTTTTGTCTTTTCAATCTGCGTCGATCTTAAAATATAAGTTATCGATTTAAAAATGTAAATATTTAAATTCCACTGTTGAAATACTTGTCTAAAAAAATAAATATAAATTGATATCAGTAATTTTATGCACCGCTTTCGCTTGCGACACGAGCTTTTACAGCGCCAAGAGGTTTTTCAGTTGATTTGAATTCAGAACGAATATTTGGCCAAAAAACGGTTTGAATTTAATTTCAATCATTACATATGCAAGTATATGATCCTTAAATGATTGAAAATTATATTTATAGATAATTTTAACAGTTTTTGCAAGCATCCCTTGTGAAAAAAAACGATTGCCAGCCAGTCGACTGTCAGACGACTATAGTCGATTAATTTGGGACAATAGACGTCTGAAACCGATTTTTATGTACTTTAGACGGTTTCAGTCGATTGCCAATCGTTTTCAATCGATTGTCAGTCGTTTTTAATCGATTTCCAATCGATTGCCAGTCGTTTTTTGTCCCAATTTAGCCGTTTGCCAAACGACTGTCTGTTCAATCGTTTTATTTTCACAAGGGATTGTTGTAAATAATTGTTTATAACTGCAAATCTTAGCGAAAAACCCTAAAAAAATTGATGAAATTTGAATTTTCACCTGAGACCAAGTGACTTACATTTTATTATCGACGCAGATTGGAAAAAAAAAATCTTGGAAGATAAAAATATACGCCATTCGAGTTTTTTGCGTTTGAAGATTTTTAACAAAAATAGGAAACTAATAAATTGAATTACATTCGTAATCCTGACTTTTCCGCATTGATAAGGAATTTGGTTTTTATTTTCAACAATTCAATTCATTGACCAGTCAAGAGAGAAAGTATTGGTTCTTCCATGAAAACGGGCAAAATATTCTTTTTTCATACAATGTACTGTATTTGGACAAGGTATGTGCGCTTTAGTGCACGTCACTATGGAATGACTACTGCAATATGGCTAAGTTTCAACACAACACGTTCTACATTCGATTTTCTAAGAATTTCGTACATTTTCAATAGTTTTCAGTGACAAAACTTTTCACATTCCATGATTTTTCAGCATAATGATACATTTTGTGCATTATTCGAATCATTAGAACATCAAGAGGACTTGAATATCTTTCAAATGACGCAAGCAGCATGAATTTTCATTGGGAAATACGGCCAGGAGAGTCAAAAATGTGAAAATCAGTTTTTGTGTAAAGATGTACTGAAAACCCGACTCACGAGCACTTGAATGCACGCCGCTCCGAAACGGCTACACCAATATGGCTCAAATTCAATATGAAACATCCGGTAATAATACTGAACAAATTTACTTCTGTCACGTTGGGATTTCGGACTCCGTTCTAGTGTTCTCAATCGGGTACCCGACCCGAACTCCGACCGACACCGAACCCGAAAAAACCCGACATTTTCGGGGTCGGTCGGGTTCGGTTTAGCTTCAAAATTGTTGGTCGGATCGGTCGAGCGTTCGGGACTTGTCGGGGTTTGTCGGGGCTTCGGGGCTTGTCGGGGGTTTTCGGGTTCATTTTTTAAATTCTCAATAAATTATAGCTGTTTTTCTGTAGTCAAATTCGAAGTGATTCTGTGTACAATTTGCTTGAATCGATCGATTTTGAACCCATAGAAATCATGAAACTAAGTTTATTTATTTAACTCAAATTAACTGAGCTGCCGAAATGCAAAGCGAGGATCAGAGTGTATGCGAATCAAGCCGAACGAAACACCACTAACATATAACATATGTTTCACATTCAATACAAAATTCAACAAGCATTCGTTTATTTTGTTGTAATGTCTGAATGAGCTTGAACATTATATTGATAATTTGATAGAATTGGCGAAACACTTTCGTTTCATCGTATTGTCACATCATGGTTTCAATTCTCTGGAAAAAAAATTCACAAAAATTCCATTTAATACATTTTAATACAATTTAGTTTCACAGATTTTTACACTAATATTGCCCGCCATTGTTTTGTTGACAACTGTCAGACGCTGTTCGTTATTTATTTTGTCATTTAAACTTGTTTAAGTCTATGTCATAATGTTTTTGTTTCATTTTTCCATATTTAATAAATGAAAACAACACAATGGCTGCCAATTTTAGTGTGATAATCTGCGAAATAAAATTGTATTAAACTGTACTAAATGGAATTTTTGTGAATTTTATCGTACTAGAATACATTAAATGAATTCCAATGTAGTATTAGTCTGCCCCTAGCCCATCATACAAAAAATTATTTGATTTCGTGTGGAATTGTCGATAATATAATAATAATTGAACATAAATTCTTTTGCATTCATTTTTTGTTCTTTCTTCGTGCAATTTTTATTTTGCTTTTGGAATGACTATTTGAAGGAACATGCGGTTTGACATTAGACATTTTCAAATCAAGTTACATGCAAATATTATCGTGCAGCCCATTCCATTCGCTCGCTCGCTCTGTAGTGGAACATTCTATGCATAGAATGTAGGCAGATTGTTATGCAAAAGTGATGTTTTCTCCATACAATTAGTTGAGGTAAAGTACACCGGGCACCGGGTGATCTCACAATAACGACAACCATAAACAGAGAAAAGATTGATGAGAAGTGACAATATATTAGCACCAAATTGGTATTCAAAATGAAGCCCATCTGCTGCAAAATTAGGTAACGAAATATTCATATGCAATATTTACAGCCTGTTGATGGAGGCAAAGTAAATGGAGATTAATGGAGTAATAGACAGAGTAAATGTGAGTTTGGCATGAGGGGCATGCGGAGCGAGAAACCAAGGTGTGTTCCTACATTTTTCAATTGTAGTACATGTACAACTGAAATTGGCTTTCGGCCCTTTTGGGGGCTGCTATCTGATTAAATGGCAAACGTGACATTTAAATACGTACTTCGCGTTTTGCAATTCAACGTGTCGCATTTTGTTGCAGCCAAAAACCATTCAGTAAAATTGTATGTGTTTGAGCGTGCCTTTGTGAATGTTACGTATTGATACAACATTTGATAAAAGCATCTTGTGTTTTCGAAGCATGAATAAAATATGAACATGAGCACGAATCATATGCCATACAAAGCCATGTAATTAATGAAATTCAATGGAAACAATTTATCAAGAAAATAAGTTGTTGGGTGTTACAGAAAAGAAACCACGAGAAAATTCAAGGTGCAAATGTGAGCGCTTCCGCTCGTGCCCATAATCATAGCAGAGCTTCGTATGTCTGCATGACGAGAATGTCAACTGCGTTTTGCCATGTTCAAATTACATTATTGATGAGAAACTCCTGTGGTTCCATTATTCAAGTGTGTATCAATGTAGAATGATCGGAAAAGTTTAATGAAATCCTTATCCCCTCCCTGGTTGACTTTTGAGCCAACGGTGCAAAACAAGCTAACAAATCGCTTCGCTCCTAATGTTTGCGTTTGATAGTATCTGACAATTTAATTGATGCTGAATTCAGATTTATCTCAAATCCTGGATTCAAGTTTTCTCGCTATATGATATACTCAAATAGTTTTTCTTTTCTACTAAATTGGAATCAAAATTTGTTGAAAATAATAAAATGTTGATAAAATAAGGACAGATTACGAATTCGATTTTTACTATGTGGAAAGTCAGAAAAATATTAAACATGATAGAAAAAAAACATAAATATTAAACATTCTTTCTTTAATCCGTATCTGTATTTGGGACGATTTGTACCCAAAACGTACGCGGTAATTCTCCGCCATACTGAATACACTAGGGATGGGCGCGCTATACTATATATCAAATACAAAACCTCTGAACGAGGTGAAAATCGAGTGACAAAAGCAAAATGCAAAACACAAAATTTGTGATATGAAATTTGTGCCAAAAAAAAAGGTAATTTGAATTTTGTAAACAATTTATCAGTGCATTTGTGCGTTCGATATATATACCGAGTAGACTTTTCGCACTAGAGGTACTTTCGTCACTCGTGTGGACTGCCGTCCACTGTGATATAGTATAGCTATACTATTTCGCATTTTTTTTTCGGAATAGCTATTTTTAAAAACAGCTATTTTTTGCCGAATAGGTATAGCAATTCGCTATTTTTTTCAAAAAATAGCCATAGCTGTTGGCATCGACGATTTGAGGAGGGGGTCATTTCGGCAAATTTCAAAAATTCTAGAGAATAATCTGCGATCTTACTTCTTAAATCCAGGGGGTAATTTTCATCATGAATGTTACCTCTGTCAAAGACAATGTTGCGGAATGTTTTTAGTGTGCACCACTCAATCGATGGTCCACACTGTAGTATCTTACTGTAGTGTATTTTTAATCACATGGAGAAGAGGTGACAAGAGACATGTTCAATGAATATGCGTTGGAAAGGTATTTGAATTCTTATCAAATTTGGTGCAAATTGAACGATCCGTTCCAAAGTTGACGATAGAGTGGATGGGTGTCTACCGGAAAATTGAAGTTTGAACATGATGTGATACCTAGTTCTGGAGATACTTGCGAAAATGTTCGACTTTTCAGGCCAAAAACGGTAAAAATCGATTTTAGTCGATTTCTCGACAAATCGAACCGACCCAGCCAAATCCTTTAGGGTTTCGACTCATGCTACTAAGTACTAAAACACCATATATGTCGTTGCTCTGAGCCAGAAACCTTGTCAACCAGTGTAAATTACAGAGGGCGATTTCAAAAATTCAGTGAAAATCGGTGAAATTCATGAAAATCGTCAATTTTCTCGAAAAAGTACAGTAGATGACCTTTTATTTTAACAATCGAAAGTTTGTCCAATTTTGGGTGAATATGCAAAAGATTGCACTGAAAAAAATAATTGGTATATTGAACGAAAACGCTCGTCCATACAGCGAAAATATTCGTTATTTTGAACCACGAATGTCTTTCGTAAATTATACAATGTTGATTCTTACATATCACGATGGACACGTAAAATGATCAAATTGATAAAATACGAAATTTTCGTGAAATGTACGACTGTTTCGTAAATAAAACGAGTCCGTGCATTAAATATTTACGAATCAATCGTACATTCTACGAAATGTTCGTACTTCATTATTTTGATAAAATACGATATTTTCGTAGGACGTACGAATGATTCGATTGTTAAATATTCAATATGAAAATATTTGACTTTGAGAAATCGATTTGCTGATTTTCTCACGATGAAAACTAAAAACAAATGAAAATTTATCATGAAATCGGATATGCTACCCCCTTCAATTTTCACGCGCCTCCGAAACAATTCATAATTTAGAAAATTTAGAAAAAAGTTGATATTTTCAAATGATTATTTCAACATTAATTTGAATCTTTTTCGCTGTAAAAATAGCTTATAAATTAATATTATTGCAAGTTCCTTGATTACCTTTGGAAAAATCAATGTTTTGCCATAAATTAATAAATTCACAAAATTAACGATTATTTTTCAAACTAAAATAGGTTTCAATACAAATAACAAATATGGCGTCGTTCAAGATGAGCAATTTTGTGCGCTACGAAATCCATTTGTAAATAGTACGAAGGTACGCGTAAGATTTTAAAACATGCGCGTGCATCTAAAATTTGTTTTGTACATTTCACGAATGATTCGTAGTTTTTGGAATATAAAATGCGCGTCCATCTCTTCACATACAACTAGCTAATATGTACGATATCATTCGTACAATGCACTAAATTCATGTTGAAATTACATGATATTTTGCGTTACGAATGTCTTTGTATATTCCACGAAAAATTCGTAGTGACGAATATTTTATGCAAAAATTACATACGAATGATTCTTTCAATTTACAAATATTCGTACAATGTACGAATAAATCGCATGAGAGTGCGCATGCGCAAAATTCAATTTCTTTATGTTTATTCGTACTATCTACAACATGTGTTCGTAGATGGTACGCATTCCGCTTTGTGATATTTTTCATTCGTACAATGTACGAATAATTCGTTTAAGAGTTTGCACTGCGTCTGGTTTCAATTTGTTTATACGAATGCAAAACATGACAAGGCAGCAAGCGTAATATGTACAAAGCATTTTGTAAATAATACTTATGAATTGAAATCATGCGCATATGCAAACAAATAGCTAGTACATTGTACGAATCATTCGTATTTTTTCAAGTATAAAATGCACCTCCGCTGTTTACACATCATATTCGTGAAATGTAAAACTCCTTTCGTACAATTCACTAAATTCAGTACATAAACGAGCGATTTCAAGCGTTACGAATGTGTCTTCGTGTATTTCACGAAAAATTCGTAATGAAGAATATTTTGTGCAAAACCCATGTACGAATGTTTCGTTCAATTAACAAATATTCATACAATGTACGAAAAAAAGATCTACGAAAAATTTCATCGACAATTTACGAATATTTATTTTCAGTGTGGCAACCAAAAGTGTGTTTTTATGGCAAATTTCAGTTAAAATGTTGTAAAATGGGGTGATAGAGATAGTTTCGCATACTAAAATTGGAAAAAATCACTCTAATTCAAAGGCCGGTGATATTAAGATGCATCCTGAAGAAATGTCGATTTTCATGAATTTCACTGATTTTTGTCATATATGAAATACATTTCATAATATGCTAAAAAAAAATGCATCTAATTGTTTTTCTTGAATTTTCAAAATGATGACGCCTAGAATGCGTCATTAACTCTCGAATAGAGCAACATTTTTGAATTTCTATTGAAAAATGCGACCTGAGGGGTGGGTGTTCAATTTCATTTCGACTAGGCTCGAGGTCAGGAACACGCACCTAAAATATTGCCAAGGAATTTAAAGTCACCCTGTATATATCATATATTGTGAAAGAAAAAGTACATTGTTCAAACATGTAAACTATCAAGGACTTCAATATTTTTCAAATGAGGCAAACTGCATGAATTTTCATTGACAAATTTATTGTAATGTAAGTTAAATCTCAGCACTTGAAACCAACATTATTTAATCTTTTCAAATCAGTTCGCACACGTTCGCATGTGTGTTTTATTTATCAAATTAGTTTTTTAGCCTCGACTCCACACTGGGTTCAAACATATACTTGACCCCAGGTGAGCTCAAGCCACATTTCATGTAGTGCACAAAAGAGCAAGAGAAGTAGTAAAACTGCTACAAACAATATGCGATGAGGTTTGCCGTAAATAAATGCCATCAATTTAGAAACAATTCACTTGGAATAACGATTATGTTTGAATCGACGCCGTGTACTGGTGTGTCTACATTCGTGCCCCCGAAACACAATTCGTAGCAGCTAAAACAGTGAGTGAGCAAGAGAATAAAGAATTTAATTGGTAATAAAGGAATGTGAACCATTTCATTTTAAAACAATTGCGTATTTACACGCAAAGCAGAAAAAAATATGCAGACATGCACATTGCACACACACACACAGGCCGACAGGATTATTCGAACAATCAACGAACACCAATCACGGTAGCTAATATCAGCACCTCATAATCGTAGTTAATGAAAATGATTCCATCATAGTTTATGGAATTTTACTGCTGTGGTGGACATCCGGTTCAAAATAGTTGTGTGTGTGGGTGTGTGTTCTTGTATGTTCTCTGCTTGCTTTAGCTGATCCCATGTGGGTTCGTCCAGTTGGACGAATATTATTGTGCATTAAACCGGATCGGATTTAATTTTTTGTTACTTTTGCATAGCAGATGAATAAATACAGTTGGGTGTGAAAATGAAATGAAAATTAAGTTTTTCGATGTTAAATGGGATGATAACGATAACGATAACGAATATGAATGCGTCAGTGAGATATTGCAAGTGCGCGTAATCTCATACAATGGATCATAAGAAACAAACACACACTCACTGCGAACCGGCACAAAACCAAACTAATCATCGATTGGAATGGGAGTTGGGAGGGGCCCAAGCAAAAGCTTTTGAAAACTTCGATGCTCCGAGCAAACAGCACGAAATGATATCGAAATTCTATTTTGTTGCGGACGTGCCGATTGCCAGATATGAGCGCACGCCAATAAAACTAATGATGATTGCCCATAATGAAGATTATCACGAATTAAATTCTCTGCCAATGCGTGAATTCACGAGACGACCCAAAATCGAACACGCTATTTTGAGCCGGTGGTGTTGGGCAAAAAGATGGATAAGTCATGGTTCATGGCATAGCGCGAACATTATACCAGAACGGTTCAATCATGACTCTGCATCAAGCGACGAGCCAGAAATGAAAATCACATTCATAAAAATAAATTATTGTATTGATAATATAAAAGTTAATTTTTTGCACATTGAGTACGATATTGGCCAATTAGTGTGCAAACAACGGAGCCAATGGAGTGCTGCATTTGCACAAATATAGTGTGATAGTGAATTCATAGACACGCGCCCAACAAACTTAATGCATATTTCTTGATTTACACTATCAACACAATGTGAAACATCAATTCATCAGCCATTTACAAATGCTTTAACGCTTATCTCGAACCACATATGTGTTTTGTACACTTTTGGTGCTCTCATTCATCAGTAAATTAAATTATTTTCGATTTGATTCTTTTTATTCCAGCAAAAAGCTGAATTGCGAAAATCTCTTAACTGATTTATCGCAGAGTTTTGAAGACGACGTTATAAACTAGACGATTCTTATGAAATACGAGAGCCGTTGTAAACGTGATACTCACGTAATTGGTGCCTTCGCATCGATATGTAGCAGGCGTCAAAAGTGTGTCTGTATGTCTAACATCATCTTATTAAATTCACTCTGCTATTTCTTGGAAAATACATATACACAATTTTGTCTAATCTAACGCAGAATTTGATTTTATTTTACCACTTTGTTATTGTTGTTGCTGTCATTACAGACATTCTCTGTCGATTCTTATTCACCAGCAAAGTTTTTGGGTCGCTTTATTTTCAATTGCTTTTCACCCTCCGAAAAACATATTTACTTGAGCCCATGTTGATATTGTTTTGTCTCTGGCGCTTCAATTTTCAATTTTCGGAAGCCTCATGAGTATCAAATTGCTCAAATCATGTGGTTCGGCATGTGTGCTAGGGGTAACTAACTATAGCGAGTTCGGTGAGTTCGGTGTGTTCTAACAGTGCACTAACGCGTTCGTACGAGCTCATTTCTTTTAACATTTCAAAATACGAGTTCTACGAGTTCTAATGTACTATTTGAATGCGGCACTCGTGCAGTGAAACATAATCTGCGAGTTCTTTGTTGGATATAATGATTTTGTGCGGGTTTTGACACATTCTCACATAGTTGAGTCCCCTAGCATATGTGTGCACATTCGTTTAACCCTTAACCAAACTGATACTTGGTTGAGTGCCAAGGTTTGCAAAAGGTGCATCAAACTGAGGCTGCAGAGCATTGGTTAAATGGACATTACACAATAAAAGAAATGAAATGGAGACCACTTGAATTGATGCGTATCAATTTCAATTCAATTTTTAAGTCGTATTTTTTGTTTGCCTCGTCTTGAAAGCGGCTGCTCTATAGATTGAAAGCAAAGTTGAAACAAAAATAAGTGTATGGTTTTTTATCATAAATCCAAGACGGTTCACTAAACACAGCCATTAATATGTACTGTCAGCATAGTATAAATGTACATTGTACATTGTACATACCTGTGTATACGAAGCGACGGGTGAATCCCTCAAAACAATTACTTTTTTCTTTCCGATTACCTTTCGATTACCATATGTTTTCTTATGTCAACTCGTCCGATTACCGATGCTTTTCGCCCATTCTTTAATAAGTCAACTTTAGTGATACATATTTGCAAATTTCGATTTTGTTTGACATTTCATGTTTGCCGAATTTGATCATCTTTGTACGCGATTCGTGATTCGCCTCTTGGTACGATGTGCAATGTGCATCCCCAAATGGGTTAACTGTCAACATACCACAAGCTCATAACAAATAATCCATTCGATTTGGCATATTACTTTCTCCATGCAATGGCTGCCGTTTAGAGATTTTATTGCGGTTTTGCCTATTATCATCAATTAACATGATGCCTAGGCAATGCCAGTTTGAAACCAGTTATAGGAAAAGTGTTATATATCCAAACACCTACAACAGACTTACATACTCAGTTTGAAAAACTATTCCATTGTTCCCTTTCCCTTGCACATCCAAACACCCGATAACAATTCACATTGAATTCGGTTAGAATGATAGATATACGATGGTTTGTTGCTTCTTTATTCTTCACTTCAAAGTAAAATCATTAAATCAGCCGTATGCTTTATGCAATGCCATGCTCCTGAGATATTGATACACACATTAACATTTCACATCACGTCACTTGTGAGGATGAGAAAAGCGCTGAGCAAGTGAAACAATGCATGGAACAAGTGAAAAAAAAGTAGAAGAAGGAGAAAGAGAAGGAAACAAACTGAAATCAAAACTGCACATGTACGTTGTGCCACGTATACTGAGCATGAACGCACATTGGGACGAAACGAGGCTGATGTCTTGTGGATGTGTGTAGCACAAATATGTAATAAATGTTGTGTACAACAAAATTTCTGACAATCTTAAAGAGCGTAAGCTTCAATTTATGGTGTGTTTTTCCTATTAGTCGTTAGGCTGTTCTTAGGCTGAGATGAATGCCAAAAGCCATGTCTTTCCCAGGCACACACTTACAGCATTCAATTCTATTGTCAAAACATCGCACCATTGTTGGAACATTTTCAATTATTTACCTTTTTACATTGTTTTTGCTTTTTGTTCAATGGATCCCTGTGATAGGGATGTATAGTCGTTTTCATAAAGATCTGTGTAAATTTAAGTCTCATCGCCATCTAGATTACATTTCGATGAGACGTAAATCAACACAGATCTTAATGAAAGCGACTATACCTTGTTTTTTTTAAATATAAAATAAGCCCAAACACTCACTATTTTCGATGTTTATTCAATTACTAATTTTCTTCGCGAACAAGTGTTCAAAATATTAGTACGATACGGTTAAAGTGAAACTATTCGAATACCAAAATATTCATAGGTTGAAAATGCGCATTTCTAATATGTGTTTTTCTCATTCTAAGATTTGTTGATTGTAACGCTTTCTCTTCCACACAATACCCAGAATTGAAACTTACAGGCCTCACAAAGAGCCTTACAATATGAGTAGAATTCCGTGATGATGCTACCTTAAATGTTCTTAAATCATTTCAATGAATTTCAATTCAATACGTTGTAAATCGATCAGATGCATGGCATCTGAGTCCGAGCCACTGAATGCAAAAAAGTTGAAGCACAATATAATTTCATTTGACTTCAGTTGTTTGTGACAAGTGCACATGAGAAAAATAAAATGAATTAGAGAGTATGTGTTTGCGTACGTATGTGTATGCGAGAGAGAAAGAGAGAGAGAGAGAGAGAGAGAGAGAGAGAGAGAGAGAGAGAGAGGGAGAGAGGGAGAGAGAGAGAGAGAGAGTGGAGGGGGAGGGGGAAGAAAATGCCGAAAGAACAACAGCCGCATCAGAAATTATCCAACAGAATGGAAAATGCTGTAATAACAATCAAGTGAATTTTTCGGTATCTGGCCAAACGGCACAATATTATAGCTGCAAATATTAAAAAAGATATGCATATCAATCAAATGGAATGCTTCTGGCTTTCTGGTTCTCTGGTCCATAAATTCTTTCAAAATCTTGTATATACCATTCAACGATGTTCGCTGTGTGCACGACAACCAACCCCCAACCGACCAATTGATGAGAATCGTAAAAACGACTAAGACACCGATAACAAACGATTTCCATCCATTCAATTCAATTCATATGCAAAATAATTCCATCGCCCATCATCGAAGCTTACAAAACACACCGTAACACAATCGACTGGAATATCATATTGAGTAAAATTCAGTCCAATAGAAAATTGAACAAAATCCATTATGAAGAAAACTTGAAGAAAATTGAAGTGAAATGAGCGGACTCAAAATTGGAAATACAACTCAATCCTGTTTCCACTTGCTTGCACATTATCTAATATGGATGATACTCATAAACATGATAAATACCGCATTCGCTTGCTAATTCAAATGCGTCGAGACGCGCTCACTTTCCATGTCTCACACAAAATAAAATTGGAGTAAAATTTACTCCGATTGGGGTAAATATACTAATATTCGCTAATATTTACTGAAAAATTACAATTGTTACGTAATTTTGAAGTAAATATTAGTATATTTATTCCAGGCGGAGTAAATTTTACTCCAATTTTATTTTGTGTGCGCTCTCGGCTCCCCTCACACACATAATTTCCTTCGAATAAAATTAATAACAATTCCTCTTGATACAAAGGCGCACAGTGCGCACGGGATAAGATATTGAATTGAATCACAGATAATTTTAATAAGAACTTAACTTGGAACTATCAATATTTTGATTGGTTGATGAGTTTGCAATGAGAAACTGTGATCTGTCAGTTATGTTAGTCTCGTAAGTGTTATGAACATTTAGAAAGCTGGTCATGAGGTTGCCCGACTCGACTTTTGATAAATTTTATCGGAACTAGTGGTCTCAAAGCTCGTGAATTTTTCTTTGGTGCTTTCTTTTGATCTTTAAACATTGCGCTCCCTACGAAATTCACGTCGATTACAATAAAAGAAAGCACCGTTCCAGGTGATATTTATCTAATTTATTTTGATGGCAAAAAAATCATGCAATCATCTTTTATTCTAGTCTCAAGTCACAACCATCGATGGATGTCCCACTGACCATTACTATATTTTCGAATGGATCTGGTGTTCCGGTCGGATTACAATTAATAGAGACTTAATCAGAGGGCCCATTTAATTTAATTTGTTGCAATTTTTCAATCTTTTCAATTTTCTATTTAGCTTAAAAAAATTTTATTGAGAATTTCTATAAACTTTAACTATTCTTCATTACGCGCTGCTTCATGGCAGTTAACTGTGATTTGTAAAATCTATTCTAAAACTATTGACTAAGGAAAAGATCTTGGTTTTTAACGAGGGTCATAGGCCACTCTTTTCCAAGCTACTGTACGGTCGGCTTATTGAAGTAGACTTTAAAACAAATAAATAAATAAAATAAATAAATATGTATGATGTGGCATATGATTTGATTTGAAGTAAAGAGCTTTAATTCGTTTACCAATAAAGTAACACTCTTCACTCTCGAGTCAAAATGGGTTGTTGTGTATTTTCACCGCCTGCTGTTGTGGTCATTGCCATGTCTACAAACACATATATTTGTTGGAAATTTTCCTTAGCGCAACAGTTTCTAAGAAAAGTTTATGTGAACATATAGAATAGATTCATCTATCATCTCATTGAATCCGTATGACAAAAATAGTAAGCAATACTGTCGCGGGAAATCAGAATTCTAGCAACGATGACTACGATGCCAACCACTCCAATCAAGTAAATCTTGATCGTTGATGCTATTGCTAGGCCATTCATCGAATATTCCATGCGCACAATGAACAGATCCATTTAAATTAGATTTTACAGTTTTACCATACTCGAATGAAAGTCGTTGATTAGATAAAGCACAAAAGTGATGAATTTTATTCTCAAGTATTTTGACGGATATTTTAGCATTTCATTCATTGTTATCATTGTTATTATTGTTGAGGGCTAAGTGTATTCAAGCGCTTCCAAGTTTGATTTGTAAAGTACAGGAATGAAGTACCTCCCTCTCTCCGGGATGGAAGCACCCCTACTCACTAAGCACTGGAGAATGTTTTTTCTCGCTCCCTTACTCTGTCATTTTCTACTCCTAAGATGCCAATCGAAACCATCGTCATTCGACTTTGTTTTGTTTGTAAACCAAGTCATTCTATTAAAACAAACATTCACAAGTATTTATTAACCACGAAGTGTTCGAGAGTAGGCTTGCTTGTGCTGCAACGCCATCACGCAATCAACACACTTCGTTCCATCGCAAAATCCGTAAGACCAGTACATCAAAGTTGAATTTATTGACGTTCTCTATACGAGTATACTGGCGAATAAATGGTGAAGTCAAACTTCGATGTGAAGTTGGCAATGCTAAGTGATAAGTCAAGTTTGAATGCAAAAATGAATATAGCTTGGCTGTTCAATCCCTACTCGTTCAGATGGCGTATGGCGTATGGCGCTATGAATACAACTGTGAGTATATCCAAGAAGATGAGATTCTCTCTCTCAATCTCTCTCTCTCTCTCTCTTTCTCTGTTTAGGTTTGTTCTTTTGCCGGTTTTATGCTCACAACACCTGCGATCCAAAATAAACACTGTGTTGTCTTTGCTCGCATATGTTCGACAGAACTCAAAATGGACCTCCTTTGTCGTCCTTCGCTTGAATGATCATATAATCAATCTAAAAATATATTGAAACGTGTTCAAGAATGAGGCACTGAATTTACTTATAAATAGCGAATGTTTTTCTCTTTTATTAAATCTTGTAAAATGAGAACAAAATAGTATAAAAAAAGTAGTCTGAATGTCGCTAAAAATTGCATTGAAACTAAATAAATACGAAATCTGAAGCACAAAAACACTTTGAGAGTGGAGAAAAACATTTCTTAAGACTCACATTCACCAGCAAGTTTTCGTTTATGTTTCGTTTTTTGTTGACTGAAATATTTTGTCATGATTATTCGAGACCATTTATTTGCATCTCTGAATTTTGTGTTTTATTTGTAAATCGTAGTTGAATCAACAAATCATTCCTATGTTAAAATATCGCATATAAATAGTGGAACATTATGGTTGACAACCATTGGTTGTGTGCTAAGAGTTCTTCTGTTGTATGTATTTTTCGGTTAAAATGCATTAAATAGCTATGACGACTGTTTGAGCATTGCTTTTTACGCCTCGAAAAACCATCTAATCTCAAAACATAAATGGAAAGTAAAATACATCGTTTAAATTCCAAGGAGTTTCAAGCATTTTACAGAATGGCGATACATATTTTGCTGTGGTATTTAAGAATATCACCAAATCGCCATTCACTACGGAATATTCAATGATGGATTGCCTGAAGGCGTAGCGAGATCAAAGAAAATACTTATTTCATGTGTATGATCAATGCATTGAATCTTGCGTAAATGGATGGGTATGAGCTGGAAGTTTAAATAAACATATAATTATTTAAGCTCAACATTTAATCCTGAATAGGCTAGCAGATGGTTTGAATATCTCAAAGTCGATTCGAATCGGTGAAGGAAGTTTTCATGGCTCGACTGCTGATCGCGATTCAACTCACTCTGCTTGTTTTGTAGATATCTAAAACTATAAATTTTCGACTTGCGCATGTGTTAGTGGCTTACAGAAGAATAGAAGACAATGTAGCAGAGCCGGAGAAACACACACAAACATTGTACTGAACATTTCTGTGTGTAAGATACTTGGAAAAAAATCCCAACTTTCTAGCTTCACCGGTTCGATTTTGCCAGCTAGAGGGTTAAAGTCAATGTCATATTTTCATGTTCTTCTTCTCTTATAAGTATACACCCAAACAGTTGCGTACGGTGACTCCAGGGTCGGGTTTTTTTTATTCAGAAAACACAATTCAATTGTAACTATCTTGCTTTTTTCGCTTCGCTCGAAAAGTATCAAGGGGCTTCATACTATTCATTATCACGGAAATAAAAGTAGATTATGTGCATAAACAGAAATAAACTAAATAAATGTCGATTTGTATAGAATTTTTTCGATATTTTCGAAATATTGACATGAATCCAATATGGCGACCACACAAAAACCAATATGGCGGCGTTAAACTGAAAATATCCAAAAATACGTCCCATATTTCTAAATATTTGATACATTGAAAAACGAAAATTTCTGTCAATATACTAAATATCACTAGATATATTGAGTGTTGAATTCCCCTCGAAAAGTATACTCTCTTTCATCTTCCATTCTTTTAGGTTGTTGATGCAACAAACATGCAAGCACTACATGTAATATCGTAGGAATTCATTTTAGGAAATATATGATTGATTCATCGTATCACAAAATATTTTAAATATTCGATTTCAAATATGATTTATTTCAGTTGTCGTTTTTGTTGTAAGTAAAGCTCATGAGCGGCCATCATGGTCTACCAAAGCTTACCACGGTCTACCACGGTCTATCATGGTCGGCCATCATGATCTACCACGGCTTACCACGGTCCATCGTGGTCAGCGAAATAGGTTAGGTGGAGAAAAAAAACACCTAGGACAATAGCCTACATTTCATTACATTACTAGGCTAAATATGTCTTTGATTTTAGTACGTGTTAAATCCAAATTCGTACTATCTTAACACTAGAACCTTTTTCTTAACACTATCCCTTCAACTAGTACCGATTCATTATTTTCTAAAGAAAATTGGTTCTAACTTGTCCAAACGTAAATATGATGTCGGAATTAGCACCGATATTGGTGTTAAATTTGTTACTTTGCCACTTCCCAATTTCGTTCTAGTGCAAATATGTACCAATTTTTCGAGATATTTCTTAGAACGAAAATAAATGTGACACCAAAATCTGAAAAAAGTATAATTTTGACTGATTTTTATGTTATTTTTCGTACTAAACTTATACCACGCTATTGGCTAGGTATAAAGTTGGTACAAATATTTCTGTGTAATTTTTTTTTACTGTTCGTTGTTAATCAAGTTTCAATCAGATAGTTGACTTGGCCCGTAGAGAACATATGAATTTAATCGCAAATGTTCTGATTGAACGAGTTCAATGCTCAATAATTTGAAATAAACTTGTTCGTGATCATTTTGCAACATTTTTCGATGATCCACATAATTAAATCATAAATTATTTCTTTGTATAAACTACAGAAAAAATAAATCTATGCTGTGTTTTTCATGTTTATTTGAACTTTCATGAATTCAAAAACCAAATATATTTCTATAGTTTCTCTTCAAATTTTATTTCTAATTTGCGTCAAATGATCAAGCGCATGTGTAGTATCAATGAGATATCAAACCTTCAATAATAGTTTTCATACCTATTCGAGTTCACAAGCCCCAATCTTTTTATCATAGCCATAGTTTCAAACTTCAGGCTTTGTGTGTCTTCAAACCTTCCAACAGTTTTCACACCTATTCGAGTATGCAAACCTCTGTTATACATATGGTATGGGCAAGCTTTGATTTGCAGCTCAAATTCAATAACTTTTCGACAAAAAAATGAAATAAATATATTTCGTTCGTGAACAGACTGTGAAACTGACAAAATCTCGAATAAAATGATAATTGTTTATCAAATAAACGGCCAAATATTCTTATTATAAAGAAATAAGGAAAAATATATCATTCGATTGTGTTTTCATCAAAACATTCACTTTTTTTTATGAAATCAAAAAAAAATACTTGTTTCAGCATCAGACATTTTTTTTGATCTTGTTTTATCTATATTGAACAATACTGTTTGCGAAGACAATGACAGTATAAAAGACCTGTGGCATTTTTCAATGTGAGAGAAAGAGACAAATATACAAATTTTGACAGATTGCCACAGGTTCTTTGTCACTTGGAACCAAAATAATTTTCGTACTAACATTTGACAAGTTAGCACCAATTTTTCAACATGACATATTTACGTTTGAAGGGACAAGTTGGAACCAAAATTTGTCACTAACACCGATTAAAACAAAAGAGATATTAAGCCTATACATGTAGTGCTAAAAACGTATAGACTGTTTATTGAAAAACCAAAACTCAAAGTATATTGAAGGGCAATCATAGAGCCAAACGACTATTTTTCATAGCAAATCTCACAATAACTTAATCAACTTCTATTGTTACATCTCTAACGGTCAATTTATGTTCCTTACCATATTTACCCCAAGGGGTAAAAAGACATTTTTTGTTCGGAGGGGTGAAAGTAATTCTAACCAAAATCATTATAAATTGTTAGATATATTTCGTATAATACTTTTTGAGTCATGTAGTGTCTTTTATATGGTAAAAATTCAGAATCGCTTGCACCTTTCAGATTCAAGTTTTTCATACTACCCCCCGGGAGGTAAGTTTTACCCCTCATATATTTACCCCTCGGGTTATCTAAAAATTCATTCATTCCTCATAAGAGCAAAAATGCGCTATATTTTATTTTATATTCATTTTCGATTATTCTACGCTTGTCTACGAAGTTTGGTGACTGTTATGACTTAATGGGAACGAAAAAAAAATTACCCCTGGGATTGTTATACCCACTTATCGATCAGGGGCAAAAATCTGAGGGGTAAGGGGTAAAATTGGAGGGGGAAATTTTTTTTTCGACCCTATGAAGTCATAACAGTTACCGGACAAGCGTAAAATCATCATAAGATGAAAAACCTCTGAACGAGGTATAAACAGAGTGGCGCACTAATAGATCCTGCCCACAAAATGATTGATATAAAATTTTACGTGGCGCTTGTAAAATATATATTGTCGTTCCACAGTCCTCAAATAACTCAACAATTTGTCCATGCCATATTACAATGGATGTGAACTAAAGCTAGCTCAATACCTTTCATTTGCGGTATCTGCGGATATTCTACCTTGTGTATTAGCGGAGCTATGGAATTTTGAAAAAAATCGACACCCCGACACTCTTCTCCTGCTTATTTTCTTATATGTAAAGAAATTAGGCGGTTCTCGACAGTTTTAAACTACTCCCCACATTCCCTAAAAATAATGTCATACATCACAGAGATCGAGAGAAGGTACAATTTCACATTTTCACAAACACACAAACAAACATACCAAACCCAATTTTCGATTAGTTTAGGTCCAACTAAGAAAAATCCGGGGTCGGTTGGACGAAAAACGCAGAAGGTCTCGTTTGAAAGGTATCTTGAGAAAAGATATTCTTGACATAGGAGTCCACTTTTGAATCTTTAAACTGTATTATCTCGAAAATACGTATATTTTTACTTTTCCGCACACCACGTGATGCGTAAAAGTATTGCGATTGGCCAAAATTTTGGAAACCCCAAAAATGAGTTTTCTATAAGTTTGTAACCCATATCAATGCGGTAGAACCGTTTTTAGCTCATGTTGATGTGGGGCTGTGGCACGTTGTCCGCCGTCCTTTGTCCTTTGTCCTTTGTCCGTTGTCACGTTTTTTGTTACCACGATAGCTCAAAAACGACTCCACCGATAGATTTCAAATTTTCACCATTGTTTGGAAATTATTAGACTTAGAAATTAGACATTACATTTTGAGCAATATTGGTATAGCCGTTTTGGCGCGCCATGCTCTCAAGTGAATATACGTTTATTGCCCTTAAAATGCCATTTTTGAACGAAATTACCACAAATAAGCCTACTGAATGTTTTTCGCGAGCCTATATGGCTTTCCTGAGCCAAACTATATTAGTTCTGAGATTCCTAAATACAATCATTCCATCTTTGATGTGAAATTTTTCAAATTTGCAGCCAAAATAGACGAAATTCATAAAATTCGTACACGTACGCCATATGCAAAATTATTAATCAATTTGCACTAAAATCTAATCTTTGACTCATGGATCACTATTAAAAATGGTTTGGACTTCATAGCACCAAGATTCCATCCAATTTTGAGCAGTATTGTAGTAGTCGTTGAGGCACATGACCGACTCAAGCGAATGTGGCTATTTTGCTTGAAAATTCAATTTAATATGGAAAGTACCGCGAATATACGTACTAAATGTATTCCGCGGGTCCTTTTGACTTTTCTGAGGCAAATTATTATGGCTCTCAGATTTATAAATACGATCATTCCATATATGTGGTCATACAATAGATTCGATTTAGAAAATAGGTGGAACCACCGATTTTTGACTCACTGCTCCGAACCCATATAAACTGCTTATTTTGTAGAATAAATGGTCTAAATGAAATTTGAGGCCGATTGGATGACGTTTTCTTGTAATTTCACTATGTTTACATTCACATTAAAACTAATTTTACAAATCACTTGATGGTCAAAAGGGCGGAAAAGTAAGCCTCACGTATGTAAGCCCATTTATTTGAGTTAGGATCTGGATAGCTGGACTCAAACCCTTTCATCTGGCCTTATTAAAAATATGGACACTTTTATACCCATCCCAATATTTGGGTTTGAGTCCCAAAGTGATGTTTGAGAAAAGCGAACACCCATGGATTCAAAATGTAAAAATTCAGTTAAACACTTACCTATATTTACTCATTAGTAGGACCTAAACTAATCGAACCATGTATACATTTTTCAATACTGAGAGGGTCGCTGTGAATTTTGATTGATCTGGTATGGAATGGCCGATTTGTTTTTTAGTTTCATGGCCACAAACAAATCGCTTGAAATTATTTTCAAACAAAATAATTGAAGCAGATTTAACAATTCAGACGACTTCGATTTTTTGTCATTTTTGGGGGTTTTGCGACAAAACTCCATAAAGTTCCTCTTGTTCGCCCTAATTTTTCATAAAAATATCAAAGGGCACGAGCTATCAACGGGGTCCAGAAATGATTGTAAATGAAAAACACATTTTGTGGTGCAGTTTGGTTGTTCTCTGGTATCTACTATGATTCCCAAAACATTTGAGAAGTATTGCAACTAAAATATTTTTTTGTTATTTCATGGTATTTTGCTGAAATAATAAGCGGGGGGATAATAAGCTATCCCGGGGAATAATTTTTCTCCCTTGATATAAAACTTATCCACCGGTGGATAATAAGAACTCAACCAACTGTCGATATCGAAACCACTCAACACAAGATATTCTCACTACTCAGTAAATACGAAGGGTCACATTTTATTCCTCCGGAGGAGTAATTCTTGTATTTTTTCCTCGCGGGAGAATATAGGAGAATGTTTAGGATGAAATATTCTCCCATATTCTCCCGCGAGGAAAAAATATCGAAATTATTCCTCCGGAGGAATAAAACATGACCCTTCAAATTTACTGAGTAACGATTAGAACCTAATTCAAACCCAATTCATCTCAAAATTGGGAGATATACATAAATTTTAGCAAAAAAAAAATTATCCTTGCGAACATAATTTGGCCAATTATCCCCCGGATGATAAATTTTATACCTCAGGATAAAACTTATCAAGGTGAACATAAATTGACGGTAAAAGTGCTAAATCGTTCAATCTATCTTCACTTGCGCTGTTACGTAAATAGGTTTTGATTCATTGAATAGATGGGAAACATCGCTCAGGTGTAGCTGTTGTAACCGGTTCTGTAGCACTTAATATTAAAATATTGTAAATGTTTGGACCCCAATATATAAGCAAATACTCCCTCGATTGTTGTTTAGTCGTATTATAAACGGTATGATATAATGCAAATTCCACAACTTTCAACAGTTCATTGAACGACAATGGTTTCTCAGCAAGGTAACGAAATTTGTCGACCCACTTCTTATCAGTTAATTTCTCCCTATCGAGTGAAGTTGAGTTGTTATTTTGATAGCAATCTACTAATGAATACTGATCATACAGCTTTTCCATATAATCATCCTTGAAATAATTTTGCACAAACATCCAAAATGCTGAAAAATCCTATGCCATTCCATTTGAATTTTTGCTTTTGAACGATTAGTTTGATTGAAAATTATGGAAAAATAAGAAAACTAATATTTTTAGGGGGGAAAAACAAATTATTGCGATTTTGGCTATAAATTTGATTGGAAATAAACAAAAATTTAAAAGAATCGGGCGAAATCCAGGTTCTTTCTACAATATTCGGACGTCCGGACTGGGTTTCGCGATGAATATCCGGGCGAACTGGAAATCTTATGTTTGCACTAGTGTTTGCAGCTTAACTCAGTGAAAAAGCGACCACATTAATAAACAAAAGAAAATTCATTTATTAGTGTTGTTGTAACGCACGACTGTGTCTTTCATATCCCATTAGTGATCTGTTTTATGATTGCTAATGTTCACACAAAGAAATATATGAGTAAAATATCAATGTATTGCTCCCAGAGACTACATTGGGCCTATTCCTATAGTTCGAGCTATATATAGTTCCTATGAGATAGGCGCTATGGAAGCGTAAAACAATGGATTTCATTGTTGTTCACTGTCCACTGACATCCAATCGTTAAATTGGATGTTCCCCATTGGATGTCAGTGGACAATGAAATCCATTGTTTTACGCTTCCATAGCGCCTATCTCATAGGAACTATATATAGCTCGAACTATAGGAATAGGCCCAATGTAGTCTCTGATTGCTCCATACATGAACAAAATATAGGAACACTCCAAACTGGAATAAGTTTGTATTGGTTTACACCAATACGGTATACAATTCGGATGAATGTCAAACTTCATTCCATAAATTTGGCGGTAAAAGTTTGACACCAATATCGGTGCTAATTCCGACATCATATTTACGTTTGGACACGTTAGAAAAAATTTCTTAAGAAAATCATAAATTGCTACTAACTGTGAAGTTGAATGGATAGTGTTTAAAAAAAGGTCCTAGAGTTAAGATAGTACGAATTCGGATTTAAAACATTGGCATGGCAAGAATTAAGTTGTAATTATTACTCAAATTAGTTTATTTACCGAAATTTCCACCGATAAAAGAAACATCAAATACCATATAAAACTTTGAAAATAAAAACTATCTCAGAACCAACTGAATATCTCCCACGAGGAAAAAATACAGAAATTATTCCTCCGGAAGAATATAATATAACTCTCCATTTTTACTGAGTTTGGAAAGTATTTGAAATAAATGTGTGTGTGTGTTTGTGAAATTTGTGTCAGTTTTCCTTTCATCTTTTGAAAATATCAGAACTCGTGTTGTCATCTAATTCCTATCACCACCTTTACCTTCCTATGTACTCTAACATTTGGACATTTAGTCATGCTGCATAATTCATGATTCTGCGTCAATTTCAGCATGGAATTTATGTTGTGCTGTTCATCCAACTGTACCACATCATTAAACTTGGAACCGTTTTAAATAAAAACCGCGGCGAAACTTTATAATTACATTTGATTTAAATGATTTTTAGATACAGGAAAAATGTGTTCCCGGTTCAATGGTGCCAAATTCGAGGCCCGAAATAGTTTTCGATTAAAAGGATCCCTTGCCATAGGTTGCATGCCTTGAGCCAGCGCATGTATAAAAATAATTAGGGTTGTTTCAGAGTTGCACACAGATACATAAACTGATCTCCCATGGGGAACAAAATTTTTCGCGGGAAGCTTCGGGTTTTTTGGCCAAGGCCCTATTTCACAAACAATAATCTTCTAAGAAAATCTCAAGTGGTTGCCAAGCTTTGATGTTGAGATTTTTTCGTGAAACGTCATCACAGTCTGGCAGCATTTTTGACGTTTACATTGAATTCAATGCTAATTGTAAATTTTTTCATTTCAAAACGCCACCTATCGTATCGATTTTCAAATTAATGAAATGCTATTCAATGTCAATTTTGCCGCGACACATTCACGTTGCATTAGTTCTTGTTAGCATATTGTTTACATTTTGATTTGTGTTTTATAATGTTAAAACAAAATAAATTTGAATCGGGAAGTACAAATATTATTAGTTGGTAGCTTATAACTACCGAAGTGAGAGTGGAAATTACATTGTACAAAAGGTGGGTGAAGTCATATTTGTCTATTTGAATGAACACCGATGTCCATTTGAATCGACGTTCAACTGAAACATTAATATTTGTCGTTTTGGGTGGACATGTGATAGAATTTCATAATTGAACACAGTTTTTTTCATGCGAAAAAAAAATGCTTGAAAGAAAGAATATACATTCGGGTTTTAAGTAACGCCAAAATTAAAATTGTTTGAAATCAGTTTCGTTTTTATATGTTTTTTTGTTCATATTCACTGCGAAAATACCCAAGTACGAAGTAGAACGTTACGAATATTTATGTTTTGTTTATATTATTGGATTCGAGGAATTATTGGATTCGGATGGAATCTGTGTATGATGAATTCCATTCGATTTTAAAGTGAAACATAATTTCTCTAGTCAACAGATATTTTGAAATGCGCTTTCAAGTAATCTAAATTTATGTTTCACTTTTAATATAACAAAAAATCGTGATACACTTTTCCATATCTGGTTTTGCTAAGCTCATTTTTATTCTCAGCCATTCATATGTATTCATTTTATGATGAATTAAAGCTATATTATTATTATATTTTGTCTATTTTATCAAAAATTCATTTTGCATTGAGTGAACGTATTTTGATTGATGAATTCCGCTTACATATAAAGCATATATGATAGAGCGGCATAACATAAACTGTTTCCAATCAATGAAATACCTCATAATGTCTAATTTGTTCATGGTTGCAAATATAGTGTTCGTGTTTTGTTCGTGTTCGTGTCTTCGAGAACGAACACGAACAGTTCGTGTTCGTGAGCAGCCTTAAAGTGATGATCATGATCATGAGCCACTTTTCGATTTTATTAAAAAGTATCTTATTCATTTCTTATGATGAAAATAAAAAAAAAATTACATTGTTCGTGAACGGTCCGTGGTTCGTAGAAAAAATGTTCACGAACAATGTGTTTGCAAACATTTCAGTAAAAAAAATCACGAACGGTTTGTGGTTCGTGTAATGAAATGTTTGCAAACACATTGTTCGTAAACGGCGAGTTCCACGAACCACGAACCGTTCGTGGTTCGCATTACAATCGTTTGCAAACATAATTTGTTCACGAACGACCGAAACACGAACACAAACACGATGTTTACGAACATGTGTTCACGAACGCTGTTCGTTGACAACACTAGGAAAAATGTTTCACTTCGTATTTGTGTGTGCGTTTTTATTCTACAATGAACAAGAACAAAAAACTCAACCGCAAAAAATAGCACATACATAGGTCCATTTGAATGGACACCGACGTCTCGGCCTAGTTCGAAAATTGATACGATAGGTGGCGTTTTATTTCAATGTTATTATGCTGCCAGACGGTGAACGTCATAGTTCTGTAAAAAGACAATTATTTTCATATAAAAAGCGAAGAAATCTCGGAAGCTAACTTCACACTGAGAACTTTTCACAAAATGCTTAAAGCTTCGAGGAATTTTGCCCGCCATTTTGAGATTATTACAGAAGCACGAGAAAATCTCATGGATTTTTGATTTCGTAAGATAACTACCTCGAAATGCATGAGAAAATCTCAGTGTTTTAACAACTCATATTAAGAATGGCGCAGTTCACATTTTCATTCAATTTTTTCCAATTTATGTATACACAGAAAATAATGAGGTTACGTTTTTCCCAACTGACAGTTGAAATTCGGTGACTATATATAAGGCTATATCTCGTATATGGTAGGGAATGCAACTTTACTGCCTTGAGCAAAGTTCAGGTTCAGGTCTTGACATGATAAAAAATGTCTCCCAGGGAGTTGACCCCGAAATACTCCCAAGGGATCAAAAATATCCACGAATATTATAATTGGTAAAGATCGATTATCTCAAAACCTAGATGTGGTAGAGCAATTCCGATGACACCGTTGGACTTAGGAAGCCAATTCCAGTCGGAATAGCATTCACATCTTTGTACTTTTTTGGTCTCAAAAACTACAACAGTGTTATCGATGTAAAAAAATTATCAATATTGGTCAATAAATACCCAAGCTTACCGTGAAAAAATTTTGTTCCCCATGGGGATCTAGTTTATGTATCTAGGTGAAACTCTGAACCAGCCCTAATTATTTTTATTCATGCGTTGGCTCAAAGCCTGCAACCTATAGTGAGGGATACTTGTAAAAGATATATGGCTAGTGAAACGTGTGTCTGTGGCTCTCTATCTCTTTATATAAAGGCGTTTGTGTGCACTGTGCAGTGTGAACGCTGAGCGCAAAGCTCAACGCCACCGATCGTTCACCAGGCAAACAAATTAAATGATGTTGTTTGTTTGCACGTCTCTTTCTCTCTCACTCTCTCAATGTGTGTGTCACGAAAACCGTTGAAAAACATTGACACTTCCAAACTATTAATAAGTCTTAAAAAATGCTGTTTGCTTTGAATATATTATTTTCAATACTTAATTTGGTCGATGAGCTTCCGACAAAAACTGGCATTGAAAATAAAATCAAACTTATTTTATTGACAAGAAAATAGAAATCACTCAAAAAGGTTACCGAAAGATTGAAAAGAAAGACAAATGATGAGAAGAGTGTGGGAGTGGAATGCAAAATGGCGTTAAGTAATCGGTCGCTTTATTTGACGTGACAAATTGGGATAACAACAATTTTAATGAAATGAATTTTTTGCACCCGAAACAATTTGCAAAAGAAATACAGTTGAAGCAATTTACCTGTGCCAGTGGCGGATTGTGTGTACGCGTTCAGATTGGAGAATCACATTTCCCGGCTGAAAAGATGCAAATGATAATGTTGATGTTGTTGTTGTTGGTGCATATGTCTGTGTGAGTGTGGGATCCAGGCAAAGTAATACCAAACCGAACATCCGCTTTAGTCTATCAGCGTTAAAACCTATTTGGCGAACGCACGCGTAACTTTACGAAATATTTTCGATTGAAATGTATGTACGGGTAATATTTGGTTGTAGTCACAAGCGAAGCATACAACGCATGCACAAATCATAATTACATTTTGCACCGAGTATCCAAAGTAATTTTGGCATCAGTGAAACAGTAAAAAAAATTGCAACGACAAAAACAAAAACACACACAGAGAAAGAGAAAGAGAAAGAGAAGAAGAAAGAGGGAAAGAGAGAGAAAGCCATGCCACATCACCGAAAATGTCGATGGGTATTTAAAACCACTACAGCATTTTCGATTGGGAAATGCTAAGCCATAAAACAAATTCCAGCGTGAATTATGGTGCACAATGATGATGTAATACGCGTTGGCAGCGAACAGAGTTTTGATGTGGTTGCAAACGTTGAGTGCTTCATGGGCAAACGATGAAAATCAGCGAACAACCGAAAAAAACACCGATTGGAAGAAAGATAAAACAAGTGAGGGAGAGAAAGAGAAAAAGAGAAAATTGCTGATTTCCATTGAACAATCATTGTGAAAAATACATTCCCAGACAATCCATTTCGTACGATGTGGTGTTGTAGATTGTCAAATGATTTCGAAAATGTTTGAAATTTGTGTTGATTTGTTGTTGTCTTTTAGATTCGTATCGTTGTCTCTGTGCAGTGTGTGTGTGAGTGTGGCATTCATGGCAAACCCTTTTGGCGCTCTGGTGAGATTTCTACTTGTATATAAATACCAAGTACCCAAAAAATTACTGCAACAAGATCTCGCTCAGTCATCGTATCTCATATGCATCGGCATTTCTTGCTGTCGAAATGAGATATGTTGAATAAAATCACATCACATTTCCTAGTGGAGTCCGTGCCATTCAAATGCACACATGTGCGTTTCTCGGTATCTCGTTTGGGCGCACGGGAACGGGTGAATATAGCCAAATCATCCAATCGAAAGACACAATATCAAGAACAAAAACATGAAGACAGATTCGAGCACCGCAAATGGAAAGACAAATCAAACGAGTAGAAACGCAAATGCAAGGGATTTTGTGAACATCATTCATTCAATACAGAGCATACATAACGATACATACACCAACGCACAAACCGTAGTGAAAACTTTTCCATTTCATATATAATTTTTTATTTTCTCTTGATTCGGTTCGTTTGTATGCTATATGCGTTATTTTTTTCAGTTATTTTACACATTTCGATTCCGTCTGATTATATTTGATGTGTCGAATGAAGTGCACGGAACATACGACATGGACTGGCTTGGCAACAAGACGAATAATGCAACAAAAAAATAGCATAAAACATAATGGCCTGAATCACATAGATTCCATAGATGACATTTATGCTGTATACTGAATAGTATATTGCAACAAAGTTTCAACAAATGTTTAAATTTCATTTTAAGTTGAAAAAATGCTGCTTCGTTATAATCATTTCTGTGGAAGAGAAGAAAGAAACACACTAGATTTTACCAATGTATTTGCATATTATTACGGCAATCGAAGTGAGAAACACGTTTGAATTCTGCTGAAAATTTCATTGCCTCCTCGAACCCAGCTCACACGCGCGATACGATTTGATGAATGCACGTGTGTATGCGGCAATCGGCAGTATATAGAGGAAGGGAATTGAATACAGTATGTTGGTTTTGTATACACTTCTGGTGTTGAACTACGCAAAGAGTCGTATCTCTTAACGGAGATGAGGAATGGTCCACAAAGTTTGGTGTAAAAAGAGCATCAACAACTACAGCACAGAAGCGCAAAGATGCCATACAAGTCAAGCTTCGTTGTGTCGTATGAATCTGATCATCCATAACGTATTGCAGTGAGATAATTCGTCATATTTTCTTTTCGGATATGTGTTTGTGTCTGCGTTTGAACGTCTGCCTGTCTTCTGGTAAAAGTTGTCTTTTCAACAACAATTGGTCCCATCACATTTGCATCGGATGCATTTTTAAATTCAATTGCGCGATGATGTTTTATCTCGTTTAGCGATAATGTTTTCGATTTTATTTTTTCCATTCGATATTTCAAGCCGGTCACATTTTTTTTCATCATTTTTGTGTATGGAAACCATCATGAACAACGTTTGCATAAGATGTTATTCATGGTGCTAGAGCCAGCTTCAACTGCCAACAATCCATAATTCAACAGACAAAACCACACTGAAATCCACATTTTTGTTGTTGCTGCTGCTGCTGCTGCTGCTGCTGCTGCTGTGTGTGTGTGTGTGCCATACGGAACCGGTGCAATCAGATTAAACAAAAATTCCTCTCAAGATATTTAGCGGTTCATCCATTTTTGCCGGTGTGTCAATAAAATATTGCATATTCATTTATGGCATACCAGTAGATCATTCAGTGAATCTTCCACTGTCACAACCATTGCTACCTATCCAATATTATTTCAACTATGTATATTTTGATAGTGAATGTGTCAATTGGTTTTAAATCGATAGTGGCATGAGTAAATGGTTTAAATTGAATTTTCAGTCGCACACGGAAGCACCGAAATACAGAAGCACAGAGGTGCATACACACATATACATGGAGAGACAGACAGAGAGCAACATGAAAATGGAAGTTCACAAAAAAAGATAACAAGAAAACGAATCAAATGAAAATAGATATGTTCTTGGTGATATCTGAACTGGTGGAAGAAGAGGACGAAATGAATGAACGAACCAACCAACCAACCAACCAACGAACGAACTAGTCTATCTGAAGTGCGTTGTTATGCGGCGGTGCCGAATGCCAATTGTCGATTGCCGATTGCATTAGTTCATTTGCCATTTTTTCAATAGCCTCCTATCTTCATTGCCATCAGCCACCAGCCACCAGCCACCAGCCTTGCAAATTCCCATTCTCCAGCTCTCTTGGTTCCATTCATCGATTTTCCCTTTTCACTAGTTCCGTGCTGTTTGTTGATTTTGCAACATTACACATTTGCTACATTTGTTGAGCCGAGATTGTATTTGTTGTTGTTGCATTGATTCCCACTCGCCCTTGCATGTTGCTCACTAGTCTTTCCTCCTTCCTCGTTCTTTCGTGTTTCTTTTTTTTGTAAATTCATCGTCCGGTTTGTCTGTGGCTGTGATGAACTACGATGGAACGTGAAAAGGAAATTTACCACTCTTCACCATCCAAAGATGTGTTTATATGGCTATGCATTCTTTCACTTCGTTTTCCTACCACAACAACCGATAGCATTATTTTGTTAAGTTTTGTGATCCGTTCGGGCGATCGGTATGCACGGGTTACGATAACGCGCTCAATATTCTCACTCTTTTTCATCATAATGTTCATTCGAAAATTAGAACTTCAATATTTATTCAGATAAGCACCACAGATATGTACTTTGTGTACTATCTTCTGCTACTGGCTTTTTCTCTAGTTCACTTTCTTTCGTTTTGCATTTGCTTTTAAATGTTGTTTACTTATTCACGCCATTTTCGCTCTCATTCTCTCTCTCCCTTTCACTCGCATTCTGTGTTTATTTTTCTATCATTTCTCCTTTTTATTCACTTTTATCAAATTGGCGAATGTCTGACATCTATTTTAAATTTACAATATCCTGCATTTATTAATATCCTCCCTCGATTTTATTCCGTGTTAAATCATTTTAAAGTGTAAAGCTGCGGACGCTTGCCAACTCAAAAAAGTTCAATTTTCCGTTGTAACTTAAAAAAGCTGCACTAAAGTGCTTCATGTTTTTTTCCATCTTCAAATTAACTATTTAAAAGGCAAGTTGCATAGCAACATGATAACCCCTTCCCATTTTGCGTCATCACCAGATATATATATTACGTAGTATGTATGTTGGATATTATACAGAGAGCATAAAAAAAAGTTTCATAAAGGTTCACAAAGGTCGATCGAAAAATCAAACAAAAACAAAACACAAAAAAGTTTCGATCTACGCGTAGCGGATGTCGTCTGCAGGATTTATCTTCTCTCTTTTCTTAGTACATTATTATATTTATGAAAAGAGTAGTTGTATTTTATGTAATACAAAGAATTGAACGAAGAGAATCGCTCGATTCACTTTAATTAAATCCTAATTTACCTGAAAATTCGATGGCACGATTGGTATCATGTCATCAATTCTTCAAGTTTTCCATGCATCTGTTGAAAATTATTTATGCAAAAATCATATGCTATTCTCATTTACGTTTTCAAAAATCATCAATAATGTTTCAACTGTCACGAATTGGCGATACTCGCACAAAAAAAAATCTCAAAATAAAAGCATCCAATTCACCGACAATGACAATGTTCGCTGTTTACTTTACCCAGACTTATGCTCTTTAGATTTTGCTCCGTTGATTCGTTCGTAGTTCAGTGTGTATGCGAGTTTTTTTTTATTCACGGACCGAAAAACAATGTGATAATGCTGTTTGGGTGATGTTTACCCCCAAGACCAATTTCAATTAGGCAATATTAGACTGGCCGCAGTAAATTTTCAATTAGTTGAAACAGAAATGTGCAGAAGTTTGGTCTGTCGGTGTGTAAAATCCAATTCCACGTATATTCCAACAATGGTTGCGGATCAAAAGTACCGCTGTTGCCAAACTAGATGCATGCTCCAATGAATAGTAGTTATAACGGTGGCATCAGCAAACCATTTGATGTTTTTCTGCAAACTGGCAACGCACAAACCAATTTAAATGCATTTAACTAGAAAAATGGATAAATGAAAGATGGGAATAAAAAAATCTGAACAACGATGCTAATGGAGATAGAGAGAGAAAGAGAAAGACACAGAGAGAGAGATACAACTAACGATTGCGGTGTATAAGAAAAGAAATTGTAAATTTGGTATCAGGGCAATCGGGATTTGACTCACTGTGGATGCTATAAAATATGAGGCCTTGACTGCATGTAATTATGATGTTTTTTTTTACATCCACCAACGCCGATACAATTGTTTGGCTTGTTCAACTCATCCTGTCCTTTTGGTTCGTCAAATCAGTTTTTGTTTTATGTGCTGACTTTTAAATGTAAGGGGGTGAAAAATCAAGCAATGCCGTTTCGAGCGCCATTAGTTCGGTCAGCAACCGCTAATTTTGTACCACTTCAAACAGCAGAATTAGATGCCTCTTGCCAAAATTTAACTACAAATTGAGGATCGTTACGTTGTCCAAATGGTATTCCTTCGCTTTTTGTGTACATGCAAACGTTCGGCTGCAGTGAATCACATAAAACATACAAACAATGATTGCAAAAAAACGCATTCCGTATTATGAAGTTGAAGAGAGAAAGTATGAATGAGAAAGAGGGGAAAGGCGAGAGAAAAGCAACCAAAAAAATTATAAAAGATGAAAGAAGTGTATTTAAACAGCGATCGTAGAGCGCAGAAAATAATTATACACGCAAAGCACAAAAGCGCTTGCACAAACACGAACACACACACACACACGAGCACAAACAAGCCCATACATTCATCTATACGTACTTTGTGAAACCAACAGAAGCGCAATGTAAAACCAAATAAATGACTAAAACAGAACAATTTATTGTCATTTCTGGCTGTTGCTAGTACCACCGTTAGTGGCACTGATGCGTTGTGCCAAGGTATTTTTTGTTGCCAAATCACGTAAATCTTTAAGTAACAAAAATGTTCCACCCATTTTTTATACAATTCAATGGAGAACGAGAATAGTAGCAATATTTGTGTACCATTGAGATTGTCTGAGAGCGTGCGCTTGCGTTCGGCTCTGTTCAGTAAAACCAAGCAACATGCATACAATTCATATAATTTATAGAAACTTTGTGTGAGTGTGTTATGTTTTTTATTGAAATATTATTTATTAATGGTGCAAATCGTTTGAATTCATGGCTAACGTGTTGCTAAAGATATTTTCGGAGGTATTGTTGGATGTGCAAACAAAAGACTAGTTTTGTTTCGAATGTTTTTTGTTTTGGCCGTAGCTTTGTCGCAATAGTGCTGTTGTCGTGCAACAGCAACAAAAAACGTGCTTTCATTTGTAGTTTCGATTTTCGAGTATTTCTTTGTGCTACCGTAAAAGTTAGAGCGCTGTCGACGAATATCTATTACACTTACATTTGGACACACATCTTCCACAATCAACAATTTTTCACCGAGAGATTGGTGGAGTGGAGTGAGACAAACGAAAATAGAATCATCCAAACGAACAAAAAGACGCATTTTTTTTTTAATCGCAGGATATCACAATTTGATTCTAACGTTGTGACAGGGCTAAAGCCACAATCCATACCATATGAATTTGTTCCCGGGGTGAGCGTAACTTGTGAATGGGAATGCAGACAGACTAAGAGAGCGAAAGAGCAACAAAGTGGGGACAACTCGGCATAATTGCTGCTACACGACAAATATATCAAATACCCATAAATGGACGTTGCACACAAGGCAAACGAAAATAATACGATTGCAGTGTGCAAATACAATAAAAACATTCACCAAATTGAACACCATCTCCTGCGCCAATCGTGCTTGTGTATGCACAAAAAAACTAAAACGGTTCGCTTCATAAATAAGCAATGGACCAAAATAGCATATTATTTTATAAGCAAGTTGTGACTAAACTAGATGAAATGTTTAATCATTTCAAACGGTGGTGTATTCTACGTTTCAAAATAACTTAAGTTACCCTCACTTCTGGGGGTCTTACTCACTCCAATTGGCCACAAAACCGCCGAAAGCTGAAATTGAGTAACCCCACCCAACAGAACGAGATAACCGAAAATACTCGAGGGATAGAGGGCGGTTATCTGATGGTGCATTTTTTCTCAATTTATTTGGGAGGTGTTTGGGGGTTCGCCCCCTTTTGGTGCAATTTCCTTTCTTTATATTGAAATACATAATTGAAACGCTTTTGTTCAGACAATTTCGGTTTTGTTTGGTTATTTTTCAATGTTTCAGCATTCCATTCGCTGCCCATATTATTTCACACTTTAATGAACGATTTCTGAAGCATTTGCGGACCATCGATTTTATTATAGTTATTTTACCATTTTTATCAATGAGTATATCACTGAGAATATAAACAGAATCCATTAGCATTGCCCAGGTAACACCATCAAGGAGACAATCAAATAAAATTGAGTTTTTGTCCTGTTTTAATTGAAATTTTAAAAAAATGGACTTGGGGCTAATACCATTCATTTCAGTCACAAAATGCACACATAATTTCAAATAAAAACAAAGATATCAATTTACATTGGTTGAAACAAATTCAAAAATATTGAAAAGCACTGAAATGATTATATCTGGTCAGACCCAAGCCACATTTTCGCATGTATCTCCAAAACTACATATTGTCTCAAACTCAACTTCTAATCAACGGATTCTTCTATATTTTGTAATAAAATAACTGAATGAATCCATTAAAAATTCAAAAAACCTCCTGCCAACAAAGATACTTTTATTGATTGCGCTACAGCGCTTATTTAAATATTTCATATAAAAATTTGTTTGGAAATAATTTTTTTTCGGAAAAAAAATTCTGGTATGGATATCCGAACTTTGGTTTTTTTTTTTTAGAAAAAAAATTGTATTACAAAACATCCATACGACTTTTCTTTGTGTGTGTAGCCCATGTACTCTGAAAAAACATTTGCAGGCATAGGTTCTGACACTGCCGAATTAAGGGGGGGGTCATGGCCGAAAATGCGGGGGGTCATGTCCCAAAAAAAATCGATTCTATCTAGTGTAAGAAAAAGGGGTTTTTGGTTCCACTCAAACCAAAAAGGGCTACTTGTGCGTGGAATTTCAAAGTCCATTCTAAAGTGCTCCGAAAATTCATAGAGGGTCCACGAATTCACAGGGGGTCCGAAAATTTAAGGGGGGGGTCATCTGAGACCTTGGAGGCTATGTCAGAACCTATGTTTGCAGGGTTTTCGAATAAATCTTGTAGTGAAATGTCTTTTCACCACAAGTTTTTATATGCATTTGAAAAATTTGTGGGGTTTTATCAGGCGTATATACCACCAAAACTATAGTTTTGGTATACTACAGCAAATTCAGTCCAATGTCAATACATGCAATATGCAGCATACGGCATAATAATGTAGTTGTTCCAAGTTCGAATAGCTTCTTACACATAAAATTATAATCAAATAAAAAAATCTCTGAACGAGGTAAAAATCGAGTGACAAAAGCAAAATGCAAAATACAACATTTGTTCCGAAAAAAAAGTTATTTGAATTTTGTAAACAATGTAAAAAACATAATTTCAAGAACGCTCCGAACGCACTAATGCACTGAAAAATTGTTTACAAAATTCAAATAACTTTTTTTTCGGCACAAATTTCATATGACACAAATCGCTTGGACTCACAGATAAACATTTCGAAACTAGCTGTATGTATACTGATTAGACTTTTCGCACTAGAGATGCTTTCGTCACTTGTGTGAACTGCCGTCCACCGTGATTACGTAGAAAATGAATCAGCCATGAATCGTGTGCTCACCAAAGTGATGTTCGCATAATTGAAAATGAAAGAGAAAATGATTTGATCACTAGCTTGAAGTGATCACTATAGTTTTGTGTTCAACAGAAGAGATTTCGCATTTTTTACTATTCACAGAAATTGAAGTTTGATAAAATTCTATGTTGTCGAAAAAGGTTGAAATAAAGCATTTGGTCATTGCAACTTATTACACATTTCATATATTTATTTTTTACCTTTTTCCGCTTGATTTCAGCCGTTGGTATGCATTTTTATGTTATTTTCCAGCTAAACCATATTGTACTCTTTGCTCCTTGACGCCATCTTTATTTATTTGTTCGCTCATCGCTGTATATTTTTCGTAAATGTTATGCCATGAATTTTCACATAATCATTAAAGTCGGCCTAATGATACACATGATACACATGATACACATTGAACGTTCACTTAACGTCATTTCAGCAGTACCAGCCAGCAGTAGCTACTTTTTATGTTGACTTTCTCGTGTACTTTAGGTATTAAATGAAAAATCATGAGGTAGCGAAAATCGGAATGGTAATTCTGTTGTTTTTGTTGTTGTGGTGGTTGTGTTTGTGTTTGTGTTCGTGTAAGTTGCAAAAATCTCCCCCATGTAAAGAATATATGAACAGGTAACATTCATGGCATTTTTACTCCGTTTTAATAAGCACATATATGTACTATATAGCACATGACTCGTCTATTTATTTGATTAACAAGATATAAACATATTCGAAGTGTAAAGTTTTATTGTATCCAAAGCTAACCAGATCCATTGTGTGGAGTGTATGCCAAACCAAGCACAACCTTGCTTTCGTTCTTGCTAGAGATGGTGATCTCTATTTGCGGCACGTCGATGCTGTTGCATGAATACATGCTTTTCACATCAATAAGTTTATATTTACCGCTAGAAAATATTGTGCACAAAATGGTGTGTATGAGGCCCGAGCACAAGCTACAGCATTCCATGAATGCTACACGGTAAAACGCTTTACGGGAATTACTCAGTCAATTCACACCCAATGAAATTGGTTTAATGTGGGCACCTGTTTTTGAATATTTGCAAAAATCTCGTAAAATGGACGCTTAATCATGCCATTGTGGGCTAAGCAGAAAGTTTGTTTGTGTGTATGGGTGAATGTTTGATTGCTGTTGTGCATATTGGTGAGAAATTAAATTTATATCAAAGATAGCATAATGATATCTACTTAAGCTGTAATCCACTCATAACGAATGTTGAACTTGCAATAGAATTTGAATAGTCGAACATTTGTTTATTTTTTAATTGAACTGCGGCAATGGACATCAATGGAAAAGGAGCATTTAAGTCTGAAAACTAGAGAAAAATAGCAAAATCGCCACCATAATGGCATTTCGTTGTATTTCTTTTGATTTTTGTTGCTATAAGAAATGCATTGATGAATTGATACATCGATACAATGCATATCTTACAGAGATCGACCAAGAAATAAACAAATTAAAAATCATCACTCGAAATGCATTGACACAATTTTGAACGGTAAATTTTCGGTTGCTCTTCATAAGAATCTCGTTGAGTTGAATGACCATAAGAAATGAATGGCAATATTATATTTATGGAGATTGTTTACATTATCTAACATATTTATACAAAACTATAGTTAGCAAAACTATGGTATACCAAAAAATTACCTCGCTCCCGAAACCCAAATTGGATATTGCATTCACTGATATTTTCAAAGCAACTTATTTTAGTATGATGATATATCATTATTAGCTTAGTGACAATCAAATCAACCTAAACATCAAAATTTCAAGTGAAGTTATTGAGCATCCTTCCGGATCCGTTGATGTGAAAAATAATGAATGCCAAAGTGAGATAAGCATGATCTGGGCTCGATGATTGCAATCACATGTGATTTACATACAAATAAAACAACAAAAGTTCGACATTTCGATTTAGAACAATTTGACAATGCAATTTCCATGCTGTACGTAATTTGAATGAGTTTTATTTTTGATGCTGATTTGCATAAATCGGATTCGAGTTTCGAGATTATTATACGGTATTCATGAGGATGTTGAGGGTTTTTTGATTCCCATTTATATGATTGTTCGAGGCCATCAATCAAATCATGGCACTCGCACAATGCTTGAAACGACACGTGATTAGATGTAACATTACATTATTCGGGCACTTACACTGAATATTGTTGCCGATTTATTTGACATTGTAATAATATGTATTGCATTTGTTCGAATCGAATTTCATCTGAATCGCTCGCTCACACACACACACACACACACATACGTTTAAATTAATTTTTAATTATTTTGTATACCTGTAATCTTTTCTATTGCAAGCATTTTACCCCAGGCAAATGATTCAATTTAGATTAATGTCGATGTCGATTTTTCCAGGTCAAGTTGATTTATGGACGAGGAAACCGAGTGGTTGTGCCTGTGAATGGGAGAGCAGTGCAAATGGCAACAGCAGCAGTAGCAGCAGTGATGTGACCAGCGCATCACACAGTGATATGAATGCAGTAAATGCGTCTTCATACCACACACCTGCATCGTCTCGGAGCCATTGCGCTTGCTGTGTTAAGGGCGGTTGCCAATGTGGTTCTAGCTCACCAGCAAGATGCGGACAATGCGGCTTAGAACAATACTGTGTCAATAGTAAGTCCATTAATCTCTATGTAAATTTATTGATTGATTTTCACTCTAACTCTTTCGCCGCACGTGCATTTATGTGTGTGTGAGTGTGCCTCCGGATACAGACGAGGAACAACCATCGAATATCAAATTATCTCTTTATTCGGAATAATCGAAATTTCCAAATCAATCGATTTTCCATGTGTAATTTTTTCTTTACATACTGTGAGTCTATGTCTCCAAACCCCTATTTCATGATGGACACTTTTATGGGATCTTCTTACAAAACAAACCACTTAAAGAAATTCTTATTCATGTGCTTCCCAACACAAATATCACATTTGAAATTTATTACTTTACATGATAACTCACTGAAACCTTGAAATATTTTCAAAATGTTGGTTGTAATGTGCCTTACATTTCAATGTAGATTCAAAACTATTTTGTGCATATTTTACATTTTTTATCAGTTTGCATTAAAACATAGTATTAGATAATAAATAACACGTTTAGTGTGTATACCGCAGCAAGTTTGAGATTACGCAAAAAATCGAAATTATTCTTAAGTCTTAGGTTAAGAAACTTCATGAGAAATTGTCATTTCTAAGTAAGCTTGTGAGAACATTGGTTCTAATATTGAAGTTCATCTTACACAATAATTCTCACAGCCAAAGCTTATTGGTTACTTGAGACATTTCCGAATCCATATGAAACAGTGCCCAGCATAAAAAATGTTCAGCTCACAATGAATGCCATTTTCATTCAATGCAATGCAATGCACTATTAAATGTTCGATATTTTTGTTTCTTTTCATATTTGTGTGCTTAAAGTGTGTAACATAACGATTGACTCACGTGCTTTACAAAATACATCGGGCTGTGCATTTGGTCAAATTAAGTCGCCAACGGTCCAAGGTCCAACGGTGTGTAAATATTTATTGAGACCAGCGCCAGGCCAACGCGTGGAATTGCAAGTATATCGACTCGTCGAGACGGGAAGATTTAATGGAAAACAATGTGAAGGTGGATCGCTGCGATTTGGAATCGATAATAATTTACTACCACGATCGGTTGATATCGATTCATTGAGCTCGCCAAGTGCTGAATTGTGTGGCTCAAATGAACGATATTCGCCGCCAGCCGTTTTATTTTCGGACGAAGGAGCTACAACGTTGATATTCAAGTATGCTTTCACACTCTGTTTAAACGCCATTTATCAATGACATTGTCCTCGAGCACTCGGATTCGTGCATCTCGACTCTCGACACTTTTTCCTCATTTTACATTTGAGTGGCTGAGAATAAAAATGAACTTAGCAAAACAAGATATGGAATCTGTGTATTTCATCATTTTCCATCCGATTTTAAAGTGAAACATAATTTCTCTAGTCAACAGATATTTTGAAATGCGCTTTCAAGTAATCAAAATTTATGTTTCACTTTTAATATAACAAAAAATCGTGATACGCTTTTCCATATCTTGTTTTGCTAAGCTCATTTTTATTCTCAGCCATTCATTTGCTCTTATCAAATGACATTTTGACTAATATTCTTATTTTGAAATGTTTCTGATTTTCATTTTATGGTAATTTTTCTTCGTTGCGTTCTGTGTATATGTGTGCGTATCGTGCTGCTGCTTCTACTTCTGTTTCTGTACGAATGTAATTCTGATTGATAGCATCACTGAGCAGACGACTCGCTCTCAATTTTTGGCCTATTTCAGTTTCACTGCATTAAGCAATCCATTGGTTGGCTTCCATCCCAAAGGTAAGTGTTGAATTGCCACTCATTTTGCTTTACATTTTTCACATGTACCAGTGCTAGCTGTATACTAACACATACAGATAAATAGATTGTATTTTTCTTTAGTTGAAATAGTAATGCAAAGGGCAAATATTCAAAATTGATCCTACAAATTAGTTTGATGTTTTTTTGACGATTGAACATCAATAGTTTTCCACATATTTCATCGATTACATTCTTTCGTGCGACATGAGTTCATAAATTATTGAGTGAGATTTTGCTTTTTGCTATTCCAATTCGAAAAAAGAAAGCTTCTGAGGAGCGGATTAATGCTACATACTATAAAAAGCATTTGTTCAAAAATGACTCTATGAAATTTTGATAGGTCATGATTCGAAGAAGAGATTTTTTGATTTAAGCCCCAATAGTATCATTTCTATTTTAAATTGATTTATCATGAATTTTGATAGAAATCAATAATATTGATTCAGTATTCGAATTGTATAAACTACTTTATAAATAGATTAATCCCATATCGTGAATTCGATCGGAATTCACAATCATATTTGGTGGTTTTTTGTATTATACTTGAGATTTGAGATACATATTAGTAATCGATTAAATTAAAATAGATTAAATGTTTGGCATACATAACCATCGACTTAACCATGCATCATTCATTTTCACTACACATTTCGATGAATATAATGGGATTACGGCTTAATCCAGAATACACAATCATTACCTTAAATGCATTCCAGTTAGGAATTTATTTTTCATCTTTGGAATCATGAAAATCAAACTCGAATTATTCACATTCAAGACGTAAATTGCCGGAGCATCATCTTGTGTTAAAATTTGTATTCAGTAGGTTGCTCGTTTCGATTCATGTCATCTTAAATCCTAATCTCATATCTAGCACTCGACAATCTACTTACAAAATGAAATAATCGGAACGAAGCAAAAAAAAAAAAAAAACAAAATAAAAACGAGGATGAAATAAAAAAAATGAAAGCTGATGAATCATCGGATTTCACTTCACAGACTGAAATCTGGTTTCATATGGAACGTCTAGATTTTTGGCAACGGAAATTCCAGTGCTTTGAATGCTTATTTTATTAAGTTTTTTTCGGGGAACTATTCAGTAACGAAGTCAGAAAAGGGGGAGAAAATGATTGAACTAGCCGGAGATAACAAATGCGCCTTTTTTGCTCTAATATTTTTTCTTCTCTTTTTTCTTTTTTCTTCCCTAAAAAAAGGTGGAACACGTGTTACTTCGACCGAATGCGATTGGACGTACAATGATTATGCATGTCAACAGGATAATTCGTGTGCCATCGCCAGTCCGGGATTTCCAGGCATTTATCCCCCGAACATCATTTGTCGATACCTTATCGCCACCTCTTCGGCTCACACACGCGTAAAAATAACATTCACATCGCTGTTGCTGCCCGAAGGGTGAGTATCGACATCACACCATTTGACTTATATCGCTCGTGTGATTTGATTGAATTTTACGTATTTTTTTAACATCACACAACAGGCCATTGATTTTGATCTATTTTTCAAATGATTTCCATGTTTATTTTTGTTTTTGTTTTTGCTTGCTTCGTTTTGTCTTATGTTCGAAATTAGTTTCTTATTTGATGTTTTGTTGTTACTCGATTTTGGACCAATGCCAAAACAAACTGCTTGAAATCTAATTTATTCAAATCACATTTGGCATTAATTTTTAATGGTTTGTTTGTTAGTTTGTTGTTTTTCCACTCGATATAACTATTTGATATATATGCAAATCAATCGATGTGGTTCTTTTTTATATGTTTTAGGCAATGTGATACGCATTATATTGCGTTGTATGATGGCTCAGTGCCGAATGATAAGAAATTGGCCACGGTTTGTGGTTCGAACAAGCAAGAGCTCGTGTTTCAAGGGCCAAATTTACTATTGGAATTCAATGCCGGATATCAAGTGCCGCCATTTGATTATAATGGATTTGCGGCCAATTTGGAATTCATTGAAGGGCAAGCAACAACGGTACCAGCAGCCCAATCCCCTGCTTCAACACGCAACCACAGCAACAATCATCACAGGCATGCAGTGCAGCCAGCTCCACCTGCACTCACCGAAATCGATTGGACACCGGCACCACCAAAATTTTCAGCGTGCGATAAAATCATAATCGAAGCAAACGGACGTTCTGGCCATTTTGATACTCGCGGTAGACCATTTGCACCGAATTGCCGATTAATTTTCAAAGGCCGGCCAACCGATGTTGTTCACATTTCACTGTTTAATTATCGATTGAGAGCACAATCATGCCGTTCGGTTATTGAAATTATTGATGGCGCCTTAGAATCAGCTGCATCGGGCGCAAACAGCCAAAAGAAATCATTACATAAAATGTGTTCGCCAATTATTCGACATGCTCGAGATCAAGACGGTATTTTTGTAGCACCGCAAACGTTCGTATCGACCGGATCACAAATTATGATTGCATTGAGACGATTCCATGGTTCGGTAGCTGGATCGGGGGCGGCAAACTATGATCACAATGATGAGTTCATCGATGGCGCCTACATGTTCCATGATGGTTAGTTAAAACCGTTATAATGCACCCACTCTATTTGAGTGGCCACCGACCACTCATTTTTTGTCTCATGTTTCTATTTATTATCTTGGTTTTGAGCAGAAGAGCAAAGTGGTACACTGCAACCATCATCACTTTGCGATACGGATCACTATGGAATGAGCAGCCCAATATTCGGTTCGATCAATGGACCTGGTTCTGAACATGTATTCTGGAATGTTGAAGGTGTCCTCACCTGCACACATAACTTTGTACCAGCTGCTAATCAAAGCGTCACAGTATCGGTAGTTAAAATATTTGGTTTTTATTTGTTAAAGTTTGTGTCAATGAGATACCACATCACTTGGCAGTTACAGTTCAGTTTATAGCTATTTTATATTAATAGCACCACATTCGAAGCATCGGAAAAAATCAACCGAAAGCTTAACGAAAATAAATTTTAAAACGAAAAGTTTCGTCTACCTGAGACAAGCAATTGCGCTGACAAAGAACTGAAGCTTTTCTATAACAATTTATTTATGTTAATTAATCTAAATGTTGTTTTGAATCTATAGAATTATAGTTCTAAGCTAACAAATTTTGACTTAGAAATATACCGAATAAGTCTTCTTTTATAAATATATATCGACATGTTCTTCCCAGATTGATTCATTGGAACGTCTTGGTGTGGAGCCACACTGTGAAACAGTGTGCGGAGATGCGGGATGTCAATGCCTAACAAATATGTATCCATTGGATCAAGTGGATCACTTGACAATGATATCCGAAGATGGTCAATCGGTTAATTGCTTCTGTGGTGCTTTTCGATCCGAATGGTTGCCGGTATCGTTACGAACATGGACACCATTGAAATTAGTGTATTCGATACCGCATTATTCGTGGAGCACAAAAGGATTTTCATTCAAATCATCTTATAGCTTTAACAATGACGCACTTTGTGGCAGCAAAACATTTACAACACATTCAGGTACGACCTGTGATTTACTGATACAGCCATTTTATTCGGAAACAAAAGCAACACATTTAAACAAAAAAATGAGCAAAAACTTACTGACATCCAGAAAAATCACGACGAGTGACGTGTGGACAAAATCATCCCTCCGTCACAAGAAAAGGCGTTCGATTTAACAAATTGTGTCGTTATTTCTTTTTCTTTTTCTTCTGATTTTTTTATTATTTTTATTCAGGCGAATTGTCGTCCATAAACTTTGCAAACAACAATTCGACGGTGTTTTCGTTGAATTCGTTTTATCATCAGCAATGCACTTGGATCCTCGACTCAAAAGTAGATCGTCAATTATTCATTGAGGTAAGTGATATTGAAGCTTGGAGAAAACTTTTAAATCCGTTGATTGAATATTCAGCATTAAGTTGAATCAAATGGAGTAAACGGGAGGGATTTTTTATTACATTTCTTTTCTCTTCTTTTCACAAAAAAATACACTAAAAACAATCAGGTTTTGTCGGAGCAAAGTCGATCGTGTTCTGCTTGGAATATTTCAATCCATGAATATTCAGCTGCTGAAGAGAGTACACATCATGCTGGCGCTCAGATTCACATATTTTGTCCGCGTGATAAACATAAAGTTTTCACCATGCCGTGGAAATTGAGCACGGTAGTTGTTCGGTATGACTAGCAAATCTAATGCACTTTTTCTCGTGTCTGTTTTTATTATTTATTCATTTTGCGGTCAAAAAGTAATTATCGGTTGTAATTGAAACGACTGTTCATTTAATACTTTTCGTGTGATGGTCGTTTGTGTGTTTGTATGAATGTATTTGTTTTGCAGGGTTCAAGCAATGACGCGAACGCCGCCAGTGTATACGCTACGATGGTCATCGCAGATTTCACGCTTAAATAATCGCCTGGGTCCACCAACACCTGTTCCGAATGCAGTCAGCTCGGCACAACCAACCTCAATGAATATTTTTAAGCACCTTCATTCAAATATGTACCGAAACGATAATAACCATTGTTTTAGCACTAGACATACGAGTAATAATAATAATAACAATAATTTTAGTTTTAACGATAGTTATGGAATAAACATAGAGAATTGTAATCAATATAAGTCATTAACGAATCGATTAGAGGATGCGGATAAACATGCCGACATCAATACAATAACTGTATTTACATTGATCAGTAACAACAAGTTTAGTTGTTTATTGATTGCTTTATGGACGTACAATTTCCTCGGTGGTGAAATATTTACACAATCACCTCGTTTCGGATACAATTGAAATCCTACCAAATTGCCAAATGGTGGGAATTCCGAGTGTTTTTGGTGAAAATCAGTGAAAATCAGGTATAATTGATTTCGACACGACAAACGCCCGGGGCAACAAACGCGCAACATTATCGTCTCGAAATGATTTTAAGCATTTATAAATTCGTAACGACATCACACCTACGACAGTATTATTAGACATAATCTGGTTCAAAAGTTTATTGACCAAAAATCTATTAATGGCATAAACCATAGAGCGAATCCAACACACAAAGTTATATATATACAAATAATAACACCGTGCAACAAATTTGCAACTTTTCTCTCCCACTTGAGAAATTCCGAATGAGAAAAATGTAGCCCGGGAAAAATTAGTGCAATTTGATGTAAAAAACATTAAAATTGGTTGGAAAATAAGAGAGGTAATGAGTTTTGAAGTTAACAAATTTTGGGTTATTTTCTCTCGAAGAGTACTGAATGAGCTCATTTCGGTGAAAAATCACCCGAATTTGTTCAATTTCAAAACTCCATATCTCTCTTATCTCTCAAACAATTTTGATGATTTTTATATCAAATCGCACTAAGTTTTTCCGAGCTACATTTTTGTACTGTGACTCATTTACCTAAGATGCACCAGAAAAAAGTTTTTTTTTTTATTTTCCGATTTATAAACTCTGTGAAAGCAAAAAAAAAATTCCGACGTGCTAGAGCTAAACCAAAGGTACCCTCGGGTCATATTCGACCCCCAGAAGAACGCCCATTCGAAATTTCTCATGTGGGAGAGTGTGTGTTGCACGGTGTAATAACACACACACATACACATATACACATTAGAGTGGACCTCGTTGAAAAAAAATTGTTCTTTCTTGGGGGACCAGACGGTTTCCGCATTTTCGAGTCCAAAAAAAAGATCTGGAATGAAAATAGTCCAAAAAAGTGCCGGCAACAGGTGCCACCGCGACATTATAGACATTCGATGAAAAATCAAAATGTTTGGAAATTGATGTACATTTTTATTACGCAATGGCGCAATTTTCAACCTATTTCAATGTTTTGACTCTTGTTCGAAAGATTTTGAGGTCTTCTATAAATTTTAATCGAATTTTGAACAAAAAATGAAATTTGTTTGGATGGCAGCACCCACAAATAGTTGAAAAAAATGGTTCGAAAAAATCATGAAGTCTCAACTAAAAACTCCAAAATCATCAAAATCTGTACCCATCTACGAGCGAACATTTCTGGGGCTCGTTTTTAGTAGGGTTACAGCCGTTGGCCCCCTTTGGGTCAATATTTCCCATGTTAGAATGGTCATCATTCAAATGCGTGCATTGGTCGCATTTTTCAACATAAAAACATGTTTGATAGCCTATTGGAAAGATATTGATGTCTACTAGATGAAACGAAAAAGAAAATATGAAAAAAGTTCAGTGTAGGCGCGAAATTTTTTGTTGGTCTATAAGTTCGAAAAATCGAAAAATTCGATGAAAATCCCAATTTTTCTCGGAAAAGTGCCGTAGAAGACCCTCTTTTTTAGGGCATAAAATGTTGAGCCGGAATACAAATTTAAATTTGCGCACCTTGGCCAAAAGTGCAAAATGTTTGAAATGGAGCGACCAATTTTTTATGCACTTTTGATATCTGAAATAAAAAAGAGGGTCTTCTACGGCACTTTTTCGAGAAAAATTGGGATTTTCATCGAATTTTTCGATTTTTTCGAACGTGCGTGTGCAACGGCTGTAACCCTACTAAAAACGAGCCCCAGAAATGTTCGCTCGTAGATGGGTACAGATTTTGATGATTTTGGAGTTTTTAGTTGAGACTTCATGATTTTTTCGAACCATTTTTTTTCAACTATTTGTGGGTGCTGCCATCCAAACAAATTTCATTTTTTGTTCAAAATTCGATTAAAATTTATAGAAGACCTCAAAATCTTTCGAACAAGAGTCAAAACATTGAAATAGGTTGAAAATTGCGCCATTGCGTAATAAAAATTTACATCAATTTCCAAAAATTTTGATTTTTCATCGAATGTCTATAATGTCGCGGTGGCACCTGTTGCCGGCACTTTTTTGGACTATTTTCATTCCAGATCTTTTTTTTTGGACTCGAAAATGCGGAAACCGTCTGGTCCCCCAAGAAAAAACAATTTTTTTTCAACGAGGTCCACTCTAATACACATACACATACACACAAAAGAATAAAAAACCTAAACACTCATAAATTCCCCCTTTCTCTCTCAAACACATGGTGCCGTGGTTTTCCACATGAATTACACACCGCGGAACCGAAACTTTCCAAAAAAATTCAATGAAATTTGATAATTATCGCACCATTTTCACAGACTGTTCTTTGTGCAAAACCATTTAGTATAGGTAATAAAATATCGGCTATCAGTTGATGTATTACTCATTACTTATACTCAGACACAGGTACACACACTCACTTTAATCAAATGGGAAAGTTTTACATTAACACAGCGCCAACATACAATGTAGAAGAAAATAGAAATGTGCTTGGAACAAGAATTGAATCTTGCTTGTAAAGATGATTTTTCAATGACAATTGTAGAGAATTGAATGCTTGCGGGCGGCTAAAATATTTCTCTCAATTTTGTAGTTGTGACCAGAGAAAAATAACCCAAAAGATATAGTACATCGATGGTTCAAATTATCGATCCGATAAAGAGACAAAAACAAACAAAAAATAGTATGCGACGACGGAGAAAAACAATAAACGTTCAATCTGTGATCCTTTTATAGTAAAAAAATGAAATGTTTTCTAAGTCTCTGACAAATGATCGTTTTGTTAAAATCAGACACATGAACATTTTCACTTGAAATTCCCAATCATTGAGAAGAAGCAGTTTCATTCAAGCACTTTTTTGGTTGCGTAATTCCATTCAGAAAATCCATATCTTTCATTACTGGCACAGTGATTTTTTGCAATATTTTACATTGATTTTGTTACCTTTAACTTGAATTAGCATCGAACATTTATGAGAATCATTTAATTTGTTTCTTCAAAAAGTGTTTTTTCTTTTTTTATCATTCTTTTTTAGACAATCCGTAGAAGTAATTTTTACGGTATTCATCAACATTGCATTATATTGTGTGAATAAGGTTTAAAGTTTTTCGATATTATTTTAATAAACATGTTTATTAAAGCTAAAGCACGTAGACATGATCCATTTTGCAGATAAATTCAACACTCTTTTTCATCACAAAAGCCTTTCACATTGAAAAAAAAACTACGAACAAGAAAGATGCACATAATTTTTTTTAAAAATAAACCGATAAAACATTTACTCAACTCTTAAGGCTCTGTGCGGCCAAACGACTACAAAAGTAGTAATTTTAATATATTTTCTCAATAACGGCACACTAGTGCGAATCAATGAAGGTTTAAACAAGTAATACGAAACATTTTAAAATGAAATCTAACGAAAAAGATTAGATTTTAGTTTTGGTTTTTGTTTTTGATCAGTTTAGTTTAGAATTATTTCAGTGTATAAAGAAAAATCACCGAAAAGCCTTAACCATGTAACTGTCAATTCATGATGGAAGCAACGGACTTTAGACACTCATTTTTCCTTTTAATTGTTAATTTTCCTTATTTTAAAATTTACTTACAAAAAGTGAGCCACATTAATCGTCTAGGGGGACATACATATATACGTATCATTCATGGCTGTGTGTGCATACTAATAATTTTTTTAAAAAAGCTGTCAGTATGTGTGCGTAGCGAATGATGTAAATCTAGGGAAATTTATCATTCATTTGACCCGCCTCATCTGTGCTTATGCACTCATATTCAAATATTTGCCAAAATTCAAAACAATATTTGCATTGCAATGTTAATCTTATGAAAAGTACCGGTACTGTCTGAGCCAATGAGCAAAATGTCTAAAATTTGTGCACATAATTATCGGTATCTGGGCACAGAGCCATTCAATATGTATGAAAGCACAATTGTGCCGAAAATGTGATTAATTATTGTGCTGCGTGCCCAATTGTGCTTCCATTCACCAAATTGTACCAAATATCATCAAGCATATCTCAGGAACATTTTGTGCATTCAAAAAAGGCGAAATAAAGGGGAACATGCACATATAGACAGAAAAATTATGTTGCGCTTCATACAAAAAATTGTTGCATTTTGCCCACTAAAAGGCCGCTAAAAGGTCGCCAATATAAAATACATTGTAAAATGTATTCTACAGTCCGAGAACGACACGCTCCCTTTTCATTTGTCATTTTCTTTTTCGCGCTATCGTCACATTCCTCATTGCCGCTCATTCGTATCTCATCAATTTTCGTCACATTTCTCATTATCGGTTTTTTTCTTATTTGAATTACATTATATTTTAGACCACCATATTCAAAATATTCACCGATTTGGAACAAAATTTCATCGGATTCCTTATTGTGGTCTGTATTTGTTGTTTCTACACATATTGACGTGTTACAAACCAGAGAGTTCCCCCTAGGCAAATATACACTCCATCATTTAATCTATCCGCAATATTTGCAAGATTTTTGCACCATTTGATGATTGATTTCCCCCTAGTGAATCGTGCATAAGGAAGTGTAGTAAAATATGCTTCTTTTGAGTTTGATTATAATTCATTTAAACTTTATTGGTCGAAAAAATTCACTCTAAAAATCTATTCATTATTAAATTATATTTCTATCAATACCTAGAGAATTTCAATGTGGTTTAGACTTTGGAGTGATGAATTCATCCGCAATGGATCACTTTGAACAACCCACAAATTTCAACAACCCTTAGTTACTATATGGTCTCTGTCGCATTGCAAATTAGCATTTAAATTGGAAAGAATAACAATAGAAATAAATTTCAACAATTAAACAAATTTATAATTAAAATAAAAATAAAATCACACACAATTTCCTAGTATGCATTGATAGGTGGCAATGCCACGTGGCACAGTTCAGTGTGAATTTATGTTTAGGGAAATGCTACGAACTTGGGCCTTAAGCAAATATTAGAAACAAAAAGCACATAGAAAGAGAGACACAACGTATTAAATAAAATGAACTATCGACTAAATTTCCGACAACGTGCAGTGAACAATTGAGAACAAAGAAGTGAATTGAATAAAAAAAACCAACTGGATATAAGTAAAAATATTTAGGAAATGTAGGATGTGAATCATTTGTTGGTTCCATAATTTCTGTATCATAAATAGAAAATAGGAATATTATTTTGAAATCGAATTGTTAAGAAATTTAAATGAAACTGAAAAAAATACACAAATATACACTCTCCTCCTATTTTATGAACGGAAAGTGAAGAAATTGATCGTTAAAAAGACGGTGGATGAACAAATTCTTACACTGGTGGAGCAAAATTGCACTACGCACCAAAATTGAAATACAAGTGAACTGTTTTACTTGATTCGAATTTCGAAACTTATAAAGTGATGACGCAATATTAAAATCGAATCAGTGAATTTTTAACGGGAATTCAAATAAGAATACACCATGAATTTGGTTTGATATTATATAATCGAACAATTCATGGTTCATTTCAAAAAAATATATAATAATACTAATTGAATGTGTACAGAACAGATGAATGTTTCAAACTCACATACAAACAAACTAACAAATAATCAAGTATATTTATTGAACTCAAGATCTTTAAGCACTTTGAATTCAAGCACATTACAATAAAGAAAACACTTGGAAAATAATTTGTTAGCTGAAAAAAAACAACGGCTGAATACAATTTCTATAAGTTTCACTCATTTTAAAATTCAGATTTCAATCACTTCCAATGCAATGAATCTTGCTAATTCACAAATTTCGACACAAACTCAAGACAAAATATAGCAGCAAATGCAAACAGTCACATTTTCCAAATATTTTTGAACAGAAACAAAACATTAAGGCATTTGATACTTCAGAAAACAATAATAAACCGTTTTATTGGATGAGTTAAACAAAAATGAGATGTAGATGTTCCTATTTTTCCGGTTTTGTTTTTACAAAAAAAAAAAAAAAAAAAAACAAAAAAAAACAAAACAAAATATTAGATTGGAACTTTAAATAATAAGTAGACAGATGACAGTTTTAATCAATAAATAAGAGCAAGGAAGATTTAAAGAGATCAAATGAACAAACTAGATATATAAATAATTGCATTTTGAATTGTTTGTGCACTGATTATGCACATAAACCGAACAAATTTCGCCGTACGATCACATGAACATTACCCAACTAGGTGTTGCAGTGAAATGAAACATATATTATAACTTCACTCATAACAGAAAAGCAAACGAATAAAACTATATTAATAGATGGCAAAACAAAATGACGAAAAAGAAAATCCATTGATCCTTTTTGAGTCAACAGCACACTAAAAAAAAATAATCTGATTAATCTTTCCGAAAACAACTTGAAATCGACTGTTGTTTGTGTATACAAATCGGGTATCATGCACTATAATCTGTTGACGAATCCCATCAAACTGAGAGGTTGATGCATTGCAAATTCAAGTAAATTGACATGCATCATAAAAGTGCGAAAAAAAATGAAAAAACGCTTAACCCAAAACATGTTTTTAAGTTTGATTCACATTTGTTAAGACATGTGTATTTTTTTCTTTGTTTTCATGTTCAGTACAATTCGCTGGACTTCTCACTTAATCTTATAAAAAAGCAGAAGAAAAAGAATATCCCATCGCATCAATACATCACTCAACTGAATCGAAACCTTGATGCGATCAAATATGGCTTTTTCCACAGAATCTTTTATTTTAAAAAAAAAATGAAATAAATATATGTTTGGTCTCATATTGTTATGCGTGTGATATGAGTAATGAAGAATAATTGAAAAAATATTTTTGGTTTGACTATTTTTAAATTTTCTACTGAATCTTAACAAATGCATATTTTGTTATTCTCATGTGTATCCAGAAAATTGTCCAAATGTAAAAATTTCACAAGAATATATTCGGAGTGAACTAAGGAATCAAATTAAAAAATGGTGAAGCGAATAAAAAAATATTTTAATTATTTATCATAAAAATTGTGTCACGCATATCAATATGATATTGTGTGATCTATTGATGCGATGGGAAATGTGTTTTTCTGTACAAAAGAGTACATTCCGTTCCATAAAACATTGTGTGTTTCTCAATACGGGCAAATGATAGCCTTGTATTTGACTATGAATTGATTTAAATCAAGCATTTTATTTAAGCCATTTCGTTATTCACATTCGATACGAACGTGAACATGAACAATACAAATTTATTTTATTGATGATTATGAAATATTTAAACCAAAACAACAACAAACAAAAAACTTGAAGAAAATGAAATGAAACAATAAAATACAACTGTAGTAAATCACAACATTGAAGTGTTTCATTTTCATATACGAATTCGGATACAAAGCGATGCATATTCGAAGCAGCAGTACTTTGTTGATATCGGCACTTTGTTGCTAAGTAATTTTACCAAATTGGTTTTGGTCACCGCTACTGTAGTTGCGATTTAGAATAGATCTCCACCACTCCGAAGTGTTCAACCACCAGTAAAAATACTCAACTTGCCATGAGTACTTAGGAAGTAAAGCTTCGCTAAGGAACTTTCCAATGCGAAAAACTCGAATTGGAAAAAAGCTTGATAATGATATTCACTGAATTGTGAGCTTGTAAGTCTTTATTCGAAGATAAATGAAATAACAAGTTTAGCATTCTATAATATATTACAAGTTTAGCATCTAACGAGTTATTAATATCACAAAAATATGTTTTTAGTTTCAGAAATAACATAAAACATAGCAAATAAAATCAACAATCAATTGCTGAAGTTCAAAGAGTCAAAATATTGTGATTGGGGTACAAATGAAATGAAACAAAGAAAGAAACTGTCTATTATAATATACGAGTTTATCTATGAATAAGTCCTAGCTTTGTACAGGGATTGATGAAACGGAGCGTACAAGTACATATAATTTTTGGATAATTTCGCTGTGAGTTCCAATCAAAAATACCAAGAAATTCAGCTTGAATGAAGCATCCAATCCTTCTCTCTCTCTCTCTCTCTCTCTTTCTCTCTCTTTCTCTCTCTCTCTCTCTCTATAATATGCTCGCTTCAAGATATAGCACACAGTGTGTAGTTGCTTTTTTATTCATTCCATCTCGATCTATCTTTCTATCTCATCCGCACTCACTGGCTGAGGTGCTGTGCAGTGTGCATGTGGCACGTCAAATACATTCGCAAGCCATTCATGACATGCAAAACCAAATCAATCAATTCAATGAGTCCAGATTTCGAGTAAGACTATAGAAAACATAAACGCATACAAAAAGGGCGAACATGTTTGTCGCTCGTGAATTGATTCGATTATATTCGATTATTCGCTCAATCTCTCAGATAGTGTCTGAGTGTGTGTTTACAGGCGCATATCTTATTATCGCAATATATCGGAAGTGTATTCGGTGAATCACAAAATGACAATCATAATCGGTTCATTTGATTTTATTGGTGGCCCAGCTCAAAGTACGTTATTTACGCAGCCGAATCAAATACAAATATCGGCAGAAGTACACGCACACTGCATATCAGCCGAAAAGAGGGCAAAACACACACACACAGGGAGCGAGAGAGAGTGAGAGTGAGAGTGAGAGTGAGAGAGAGAGAGAGAGTGAGAGTGAGAGAGTGAGAGAGAGAGAGTGAGAGAGAGAGAGTGGGGGTGTAGAGAGTGAATCATAGAATCGCACTGAGAGATAAAACAACATGTGTATCTTTCGTTCATTTCGGGGTAAGGGAACATTGAGTAAAAACAAAACAAAACAACACCACCATGCAGCAGCCGAATCGGCAGCCCACAAAAAAAACGAAAAACAAACAAACTAAAGCAAAAATAATAATAATGAAAAAAGAACAGACTACAACGATGACGCCAAGACGATGGAGCAATACAAAAAAAACGACGGTAAAGCGAATGTAAATGGAACAAAATAATAGCAGCATCGACATCTAACGCAAGGAAACTAACAACGACACCCAGAATTTAGTGAACGAGTATTAAAGTATCATTTTTCGCGTGTTCGTTAGCACAACACGATGTTAAACGACATTTATTATGCTCCTTTCTTTTTATCATATTCCTGGCTGTTTGGATGACTCCAGCCCAAATGCTTCATGCCCATATTCTAAATGCATAGCACAAACACTTGCATTGAATTTGCGAACAGGGATTTCGTATTCAAATTGAAACGAACCCAAAATCCAAAGATGCGAATATGAGCTTTCTTCATCGACGAAAATTGTTGTGTATTCACAGCCGCGCACGCAATCATCCAGTTTGCTATCTAATATTGTTCGATTCGAATGCATGGTGATCACGAAATTCACCAGTCTCTCGGAATATTTCATGGCAAGATGTGCGCGCGCGCACGCCTACGAATTGTATTTTTGTTGAATGTTGTTGCTGTTGTTTTTCGTGTGTTTCGTTTCGCTCTCAATCCTTTTCGTATTTCTTCGTCCTCTCCCCCCGATAATATTATGCCATAATTGGAATTTATAGTCCGTGTGAATCAGCACAGATAGAGTCACATCCACATCTTGATAACAACACACAGTCCGTGTTGTTGATGAACAAATATTTTGCTTAAGATAATGCGAAAATTGTTACGCAAATCAAATTTTCGTTTTTCTTTCAATTCATCCCTCGCCGCTTGTTCACCATGTCCTTCCACTTGGTTATTGGATATGATCTTATGATATTTCCTAAGCTCCTTTTATCCCAGTTTCCGTTTTTCTTTTCCATTTTCTCATTGACTCTGAAAATCATGATGATGATTTGGTTTCCTTGTAAATCGAATGCATATATAATCATATCGTTAGCCCGAAATCAGCACATGTATATTCTCAAGGCTCCGTTAAGTTAAGAGTCTCATATATTCTTTTTCGCTCTATCGTCTTAAGTATTTTGTTGTTTGCTTGTTTTGACTTTCGAAAAAAATATCCAGCTCTACTTAAAGAGTGGTCTGTATTTGTTGTTTCTACACATATTGACGTGTTACAAACCAGAGAGTTCCCCCTAGGCAAATATACACTCCATCATTTAATCTATCCGCAATATTTGCAAGATTTTTGCACCATTTGATGATTGATTTCCCCCTAGTGAATCGTGCATAAGGAAGTGTAGTAAAATATGCTTCTTTTGAGTTTGATTATAATTCATTTAAACTTTATTGGTCGAAAAAATTCACTCTAAAAATCTATTCATTATTAAATTATATTTCTATCAATACCTAGAGAATTTCAATGTGGTTTAGACTTTGGAGTGATGAATTCATCCGCAATGGATCACTTTGAACAACCCACAAATTTCAACAACCCTTAGTTACTATATGGTCTCTGTCGCATTGCAAATTAGCATTTAAATTGGAAAGAATAACAATAGAAATAAATTTCAACAATTAAACAAATTTATAATTAAAATAAAAATAAAATCACACACAATTTCCTAGTATGCATTGATAGGTGGCAATGCCACGTGGCACAGTTCAGTGTGAATTTATGTTTAGGGAAATGCTACGAACTTGGGCCTTAAGCAAATATTAGAAACAAAAAGCACATAGAAAGAGAGACACAACGTATTAAATAAAATGAACTATCGACTAAATTTCCGACAACGTGCAGTGAACAATTGAGAACAAAGAAGTGAATTGAATAAAAAAAACCAACTGGATATAAGTAAAAATATTTAGGAAATGTAGGATGTGAATCATTTGTTGGTTCCATAATTTCTGTATCATAAATAGAAAATAGGAATATTATTTTGAAATCGAATTGTTAAGAAATTTAAATGAAACTGAAAAAAATACACAAATATACACTCTCCTCCTATTTTATGAACGGAAAGTGAAGAAATTGATCGTTAAAAAGACGGTGGATGAACAAATTCTTACACTGGTGGAGCAAAATTGCACTACGCACCAAAATTGAAATACAAGTGAACTGTTTTACTTGATTCGAATTTCGAAACTTATAAAGTGATGACGCAATATTAAAATCGAATCAGTGAATTTTTAACGGGAATTCAAATAAGAATACACCATGAATTTGGTTTGATATTATATAATCGAACAATTCATGGTTCATTTCAAAAAAATATATAATAATACTAATTGAATGTGTACAGAACAGATGAATGTTTCAAACTCACATACAAACAAACTAACAAATAATCAAGTATATTTATTGAACTCAAGATCTTTAAGCACTTTGAATTCAAGCACATTACAATAAAGAAAACACTTGGAAAATAATTTGTTAGCTGAAAAAAAACAACGGCTGAATACAATTTCTATAAGTTTCACTCATTTTAAAATTCAGATTTCAATCACTTCCAATGCAATGAATCTTGCTAATTCACAAATTTCGACACAAACTCAAGACAAAATATAGCAGCAAATGCAAACAGTCACATTTTCCAAATATTTTTGAACAGAAACAAAACATTAAGGCATTTGATACTTCAGAAAACAATAATAAACCGTTTTATTGGATGAGTTAAACAAAAATGAGATGTAGATGTTCCTATTTTTCCGGTTTTGTTTTTACAAAAAAAAAAAAAAAAAAAACAAAAAAAAACAAAACAAAATATTAGATTGGAACTTTAAATAATAAGTAGACAGATGACAGTTTTAATCAATAAATAAGAGCAAGGAAGATTTAAAGAGATCAAATGAACAAACTAGATATATAAATAATTGCATTTTGAATTGTTTGTGCACTGATTATGCACATAAACCGAACAAATTTCGCCGTACGATCACATGAACATTACCCAACTAGGTGTTGCAGTGAAATGAAACATATATTATAACTTCACTCATAACAGAAAAGCAAACGAATAAAACTATATTAATAGATGGCAAAACAAAATGACGAAAAAGAAAATCCATTGATCCTTTTTGAGTCAACAGCACACTAAAAAAAAATAATCTGATTAATCTTTCCGAAAACAACTTGAAATCGACTGTTGTTTGTGTATACAAATCGGGTATCATGCACTATAATCTGTTGACGAATCCCATCAAACTGAGAGGTTGATGCATTGCAAATTCAAGTAAATTGACATGCATCATAAAAGTGCGAAAAAAAATGAAAAAACGCTTAACCCAAAACATGTTTTTAAGTTTGATTCACATTTGTTAAGACATGTGTATTTTTTTCTTTGTTTTCATGTTCAGTACAATTCGCTGGACTTCTCACTTAATCTTATAAAAAAGCAGAAGAAAAAGAATATCCCATCGCATCAATACATCACTCAACTGAATCGAAACCTTGATGCGATCAAATATGGCTTTTTCCACAGAATCTTTTATTTTAAAAAAAAAATGAAATAAATATATGTTTGGTCTCATATTGTTATGCGTGTGATATGAGTAATGAAGAATAATTGAAAAAATATTTTTGGTTTGACTATTTTTAAATTTTCTACTGAATCTTAACAAATGCATATTTTGTTATTCTCATGTGTATCCAGAAAATTGTCCAAATGTAAAAATTTCACAAGAATATATTCGGAGTGAACTAAGGAATCAAATTAAAAAATGGTGAAGCGAATAAAAAAATATTTTAATTATTTATCATAAAAATTGTGTCACGCATATCAATATGATATTGTGTGATCTATTGATGCGATGGGAAATGTGTTTTTCTGTACAAAAGAGTACATTCCGTTCCATAAAACATTGTGTGTTTCTCAATACGGGCAAATGATAGCCTTGTATTTGACTATGAATTGATTTAAATCAAGCATTTTATTTAAGCCATTTCGTTATTCACATTCGATACGAACGTGAACATGAACAATACAAATTTATTTTATTGATGATTATGAAATATTTAAACCAAAACAACAACAAACAAAAAACTTGAAGAAAATGAAATGAAACAATAAAATACAACTGTAGTAAATCACAACATTGAAGTGTTTCATTTTCATATACGAATTCGGATACAAAGCGATGCATATTCGAAGCAGCAGTACTTTGTTGATATCGGCACTTTGTTGCTAAGTAATTTTACCAAATTGGTTTTGGTCACCGCTACTGTAGTTGCGATTTAGAATAGATCTCCACCACTCCGAAGTGTTCAACCACCAGTAAAAATACTCAACTTGCCATGAGTACTTAGGAAGTAAAGCTTCGCTAAGGAACTTTCCAATGCGAAAAACTCGAATTGGAAAAAAGCTTGATAATGATATTCACTGAATTGTGAGCTTGTAAGTCTTTATTCGAAGATAAATGAAATAACAAGTTTAGCATTCTATAATATATTACAAGTTTAGCATCTAACGAGTTATTAATATCACAAAAATATGTTTTTAGTTTCAGAAATAACATAAAACATAGCAAATAAAATCAACAATCAATTGCTGAAGTTCAAAGAGTCAAAATATTGTGATTGGGGTACAAATGAAATGAAACAAAGAAAGAAACTGTCTATTATAATATACGAGTTTATCTATGAATAAGTCCTAGCTTTGTACAGGGATTGATGAAACGGAGCGTACAAGTACATATAATTTTTGGATAATTTCGCTGTGAGTTCCAATCAAAAATACCAAGAAATTCAGCTTGAATGAAGCATCCAATCCTTCTCTCTCTCTCTCTCTCTCTCTTTCTCTCTCTTTCTCTCTCTCTCTCTCTCTATAATATGCTCGCTTCAAGATATAGCACACAGTGTGTAGTTGCTTTTTTATTCATTCCATCTCGATCTATCTTTCTATCTCATCCGCACTCACTGGCTGAGGTGCTGTGCAGTGTGCATGTGGCACGTCAAATACATTCGCAAGCCATTCATGACATGCAAAACCAAATCAATCAATTCAATGAGTCCAGATTTCGAGTAAGACTATAGAAAACATAAACGCATACAAAAAGGGCGAACATGTTTGTCGCTCGTGAATTGATTCGATTATATTCGATTATTCGCTCAATCTCTCAGATAGTGTCTGAGTGTGTGTTTACAGGCGCATATCTTATTATCGCAATATATCGGAAGTGTATTCGGTGAATCACAAAATGACAATCATAATCGGTTCATTTGATTTTATTGGTGGCCCAGCTCAAAGTACGTTATTTACGCAGCCGAATCAAATACAAATATCGGCAGAAGTACACGCACACTGCATATCAGCCGAAAAGAGGGCAAAACACACACACACAGGGAGCGAGAGAGAGAGAGAGAGAGAGAGAGAGCGAAACACATAACACATTTCAGTGCGATAAAATAATTACGCCATGGCTGTCATGTATTCACCTTTAATCTATCTCGATTACGAATGCAAACAAGTAAACAATTAGTTCGTTTGCCTTCAACGAACACCTTAAAGGTAATCAATCAATAGCCTTGCTCGCATCGTGTATCAAACGAGTTCGCTTTGCTCTCGTTTTTTATTATGTTTATGTACGTCTTTCTTTGTCAGCTCGATTATTTTGTTCATCACCAATCCTATACAGGATCGCTGTTCTCATTGAAAAATTGCTCGGACGATGGAACAGCAATCGTATGCCAACGAATCAAATCAATCAATTTGAAATGACAATCGTTTAACTTGTATGGTGTGTATGTTAAATTTGATCAAATATTTATTCGGTTATGAATTTATTCATCTTTTTTCTCGTTTGAATGGGGTACGCATATGAAGCAGGCATATTTTATGGATTCTTTTTTAGTCTTGGTTTTTGTTTTACCATGAGTTTGGCCACATTGATTGAGAATATCTTGGAAAAACATGTATTGCGTATCGATGAAATTCGAATTCTTATAAGGATCAATTTGTCATAAAGATTTTGAATTCGTCTGATTTTTTATCTCTTTCTGTCTCTCTCTTCCTCAACCTACGTTTCTTTTGAAACCAAAAATGTATTAGATCCATCAAACAATCAGACACAATCAGAAAATACACAACCAAAGTAATAACACAATGGGTAAAAGTTTAATAACGATTATTTCTGTCGGATATCCTCATGCAATGAGAACCTTAGCCATCCAATCTTACGACACATTTGTTCTACTAATTACACGAAATCAATTACTTCTCCAATTCTGGGTAATTTGTTTTGATTTCCTGAAAAAAGTTGTTTCTAACTTTTTTTTCTCTCTCTCGCTCGGTCCCCGTTGTCTTGTTGATCATCGAGTTTTTTTCGCTCGATGTTTCTTTGTATGTATGTGAGTGGTGCGTGGTGCCTGGTACGGCATGTGCCTGTGTGTTTGGTAATGTCTCAACATGTTTTCGAATAAGATGAGCTTTTGGAAAAAAACATGTATTTCCTCTTAATTCCCACATAAAAACTGCAATAATGTAATTCATTAACGAAAGTACTAAAAATTTATCATTTCCGTGAAGAGTTTTGTCTCGACCACAAACTGAAACACATATTCACATTTTAGTAGTGCATGCCTTTGTGTTTAATTTAATGCTCATCTTGGGATTTTCTATTCCAAATGCGGTAACATTCGGGTTGTTGTGCACTGTGCAACGCACTACTGTTGGAGTAGTGAATTGTTGCGGTACACAATCGAAAGATGCTCAGCGACATCAACTGAAGGGAAATTAGTTTAAAATTGAGCACAGATGACGCAAAGAAATGAAATGAAATAATTTTAGTTCATTTCTGTAAATTTCATTAGTTTTCAAATTCGAGGCAAATTGGTTGCGCGTTTTTGGGTGAAAACGTTGACGTGCGCGCGAACTAAACATCCTTCTTTGATTATAAGTGCCGACAAAGTAATGAGTGTGATGCTATTTAATGTATTGCACACACACGTTGCGAGATACCATTTGCAGTCGTATACTTTGATCATTATGAAAACAAACTCTATTCTATTCTCTTTCTTCACCCGAAAAAACGCACACATGAAGAAAAGAAAGGAATGAATACATTTTCAGAATAAATCACCGACTTGAGATCAAAACTAAATCATCTAATTAGGCATTTCGACTACCGTGTTTCTTTTTTTTTTTATTCATTCTTTTGAATATCAAAATCGGGTAAGAAAGCCGACTTCAAAGGCCAAACTGAAAATGATAATTAGTGTGAATTTGCAAGTTTATCTATTAATGATGTCGCTCTGAAAGTCACATACAGCGCTCTCATCACAACGTCTATCAAAATTAATGGCCACTTTTTCGGCTTCCAGAGCAAGGTTTTTTTTCGTTTGATGTCACACGGAAAAAGAGACAATATTAAGGAATAATCTATTGACAAGTGATAACAGATCGTTTGACAAAATGACCTGGCCAGAGGCAGGGACAGGGACAGGGACAGGGGAAGAGATCGAAAAAAGAGAGCAAGCGGTGCAAAAAAGTGATAAATTATCAAGAGAACCAGAGCATGAGCAAATGAGAGTCCAAAGCGGGTGTTGTGCACTGTACAAATGTCGGGCGCACGCACTTAGTTAACACAAATTTAACACATTTCGAAATCGGTCGTCTCTCACTTCCGAATGCCAACCAGAACATGCGTTCTGTTTCTTTTGTCTCTCGTTCATAGCTCACACAAAAAACAGAACAACAAATAAAAACTCGATATGAAACCGAATCTAATGCGTTTTTCTATGCTTTCGAAAGAACCTTAAACGTCAATATTTTTTTTCTATTCGACGATTGCATGTAAATTTTCTACGAACACCAACAACTATAGCTGAGACATGTTGGCAAAGAGGTTTTCAGAAAAAAAAGAAATCCCAAAAACTACGGAACGAAAGAGAGAAAAAAAAAACACATGAACATTCAAATTCTGAATAAAAATAAATTTAAGATGAAAGCGGAGTGCAATATAGTAGACAGAATGTAAATAAATGCATAATGGATTACACATAAAAAAAATTAAGAAGAGCAGCCGAATGTTTTGACACCAATCTGAAGTGAGTCTATGTAGTAAAACTTATTCGAGGTGCATAAAATAGATGAAAAACATGCCATTTGGAGACGAAACCAATGATCACAACAAATGAAATAAAAAAAATGCTGCGTGATTGTGTGTGTGTGTGTGAGTGATGTTATGTTCTTATATGTCTTTTTTGGCGTTAGCATTTCGATTAGGAACCTTGTTACAAATGGAAATTTTGTTTTTTTTCTCGTCAACACGATAAACGATGAACATTGAAACATCGTTGAGCGCGAAGCGTGTGAGGAATAAGGAAACAAAATAACAATAATGATAAACATTAAACGCCAACAACCCAAAAATTGATGAACATACACACAAATTTGTTGACTGTGCTGTTTTATGTGATAGTTTTAGAAAATGCTTCGAATACATCGAACGCATACACAAAAAAATACACCAGAAAAAAATGTCGAAATGTTGATCTGTTTGTGTGTTTTGATGGTTGCAGCTGCTTTTATTTTTTACTACTAATCTGTTGAATATTTATTACCACCAGTTTGTCGATGTTTGTTGCTTTTTTTTGTTTCTTATGTGTTTTTATTTCGCCTTTTTCGTTGCATTTTGAGGTCGTTTTACGTTCATCTTTTTCCACTCTCTTAACTCGAGTTGTTTTTTCCTTCGTCATCGACAAGAATGGCCCATCAATATGGAGTAAAATTTAAACCAATTTCAAAAATATTAATTGCACGAAAAAAGGAAAAAAACTACGATGGAAAAATACGATGCAACAAGCAGTTGAAAGAAATCGCTGACCAAGCAATCAAGCATTTTATACCATCGACAATAATGGGTATACCTAAGGAGCAGGCAAAAAACACAACAACAACAACCACAGCAACACACACACAAACTTGATACATTGTCGTCGTAATAATGGTTACTAATTTGATTATTGTTATTATCCTGTGTTTGCTACTACTTTCGTTACACAAGTAAATATGCGGCGCATATTATTCACTCACTTGTTTTGAACCGATGTGGCTGATTATCTCAGTATAAAACACGCGGATAAAAAGAACGGGAGCAAAGAAGCCAAACAACAACAATGCAGGATGATATCACGTAAACAGAGCACAATTTTCGATAATCTAATCTAATAAATGAAAAGTATTACACAACACATTAGCGTATGGGTGGTAGTAGCTTCTTTATATCGTCTGTTGTTGTGGATGTATGTGTGTGTGTGTGTGCGCGCGTATTTATCAAATGGAGAGTGCGTGTCAGCCTTGCTGGTCTTTGTGAGCACGATGCATTTTCTGTCATCCGGCAGTACTCTTTAAGTAGAGCTGGATATTTTTTTCGAAAGTCAAAACAAGCAAACAACAAAATACTTAAGACGATAGAG